>LQNS02278161.1:4547760-4559878 GCA_001587735.2 Parhyale hawaiensis
AAAAAGTTTGTTAAACTTTCAGTGGCTACGCAGATGCATTATTCTATAGAGTATTACTACTTTACCAAATACTTGTAATATAAAATGTGTTTGTGTGTAATAAACCTATCAAACCTAAACCTATCAACTTCAGCAACACCTGTCACCACTCCCGCAACACAACACAAATTAAGTCCTATGCACACTACACGGCCGTTGCAGGACGTAATTCCTATCATTAGGGAGACGAGGCACAAGCGAAAATTGCCGTTGCCGAACGTCGTGTTGAGACTAAGTCAAACATTGCGTCGGGGTCCCGTAGACTTGTGTGCTTCCAGCACTTCATCGCTGCTCTGTGTGCCGGAGCCACGCATTTGTACGCTCAGTTTATGGGCCGATGCTCGGCTCGCACATCAATAATGCTACCGTATCTGCGCTACCGACTCTCACTGTGTACTGAGGTGTATTGCAAGTTGAACGTCAGCTAATAAGTTGAGCGTGCGGTTGTGTAATTTTGCCCCGGCGTCATTATCAGAAAGAATCTCTTTTCTGTATGGAGCGTGTCCCAAATCAAGAGAAAATATATGGTGATACATGCTTAGTCATGATGGTTAGTGAATATTGTGTTAATAATCTTAGGTCTCATTACCAGTTCTTAAATTGAGGAGCAACTGTAAACATAAGACAAAGACTGAACCACATGACGCAGCATGCAGTTGGTCTCCAACCGCTTCGTGAATAAATCAAAGTTTCTATCAAACTTTCAACTTAATTCTGTAGCCTAAATATAGGCAGTTAACAACACTTATCTCAATAAAGCCTCACGTCATACAAATTGAATGGTACAGTTTATCAATAAATTAGGGCAAGTATATACAAAGTTGTAGTTACAGGTGCCTGTTAAATACATTTCTGCATCACCATAAGAGGGACAGGCATTCTTATCTTCGTTATTTCACTCTACATCACAAAATTGAATAGGGAGTTGGTGCATAATTAGACGTCGCTGATGCGTTAATTATTTGTCGTTGTCGAAGTGAGAGACCGAAATTCATTTTTACTTCATGTTATGGATGCGGCGGGAACCTGCAGTCTTAAATACACGTTCATTAGTTTAGAAATATTTATGAACGCTGCATTTTTGATAGGCTAAAGAACGAAAATTATCTCTAATCGCTGCTCCGCTGGATGTGAACACTACAGTGCATTTGCCTTTCTTATTGTTTCAATATGATGCGTTTTATTTAACCATTTATTTACCCATGTTATTTCTTTATCATTATATATAGGATGCGTGATACACAAATATATTTACCTCCGCCATGGAGGTTATGTTTTTGTCGTGTTTGACTGTCTGTTTATCTCTTTGTCTGTCACCAAGGCAACATAAAAAGTCATGAATGGATCTTTACGAAATTTTGCAGGGCTTGTTATGCATGTACATAGTTAGCAGTAACAGATGATTTACTTTTGGTGAGAGATCCGCTTAACCGTTTGTCTGTCTGCCTATTTTTTTTAGTACCATAACTCAAAAAGTTATGGAAAATTTTTTATGAACTTTACGTGTACGTGAGTTATTAGGTATATCATGAAGAGTAAATGACCTGATTTTTTACCGTGCTTTCTATGCATGGTCGTTCATTTGTCGCTGTGTTTGATTTTATGCTTTTTTTCAAAATAACTGACGAAAAAGTTATGAACGGATCTTCATGAAATTTACCGGAATTGTTGGTAATTTTGAAAGTCATGTATATAAATGACTTCATTTTAAAGATAATCGGTTGGTCTGTTTGCCTGTTTGGCGAGTATTTGTCAGAATGTTTGTTAGCAGCATAACTCAAAAAGGTTGTGAATTGATCTTCAATGAAATTACAAAAGCTGTTATTACTGTCAAAAGGCACAAATGACTAAACTTTGGTGTTGATACAAATAAAATGACAGTTTCAGAACCAATTTGAATTTTTCTTTACCGTTTCTTGCTTGGCGGAAGTATGTGCTCTCAGAGTAATTTAGTTTAAATTTGAGTTTTACAAAGAGTTAGACACAGTTTCAACTGAAATCCAACTTCGATATACTGCAAGAACGAACAAATGTTGCAGTCATTACTAATTAGAAGATCTTCTGTTAGATTTTCTCAAATTATGCTGAACTCCTGAAAATTTGACTTGATTCACCTTTATATAGTAAGCAATGTTGTAATCTTTTGCCACTGATTAAAAGATACTATCGTATTTTTACATAGTAGTAATCACTGATCAGAAGATATATTCATATTTTTTATTATAATTATGCTGTGCTACCGGAGCCAAAGCTGGTTCAAGCCCCGCCTAGTGAGTAAGGTGCTGTAGGTGGCGGCACTGATTAGAGGAAATTAGGGAGATTAAGGACGGTAACTTCTACTGATAATAAATACGTTGCCACGGGTGCGTTTGCAAAGTGGGTCTAATTATGAGGGATCTAGGGTAAGCGTAATGAGAAGTGGGGTAATTCTGCAGCATTAACGACCGAGTGAGCAATGCTGATCATGACTACTGAGGGAGTAATGAATTGAATGGAGTAATAAACCATACGATGTAACAGTAATGACAGATTATCGTAAGAACGTAATCAATCTATTAAGCTAATTTGTTGTATACGAAAGCTCAACGGTAAAAGCTTACGATATAAAAAATATATATTTTTTACATATAACAAAGAAAAACTCGCATACAAATACTTAATCCTTAACTAGGAAAATTTTTTACTAGTGGATAACTATAAGGCAAGAAAAAAAGAAAATATCTCCAATGAAAAGTAATTAGAAAGTATAAAAATACAGAGCAAATATTACAAACAGCACTATAGCTGGGGTTATAAAAGAAAAGATTTTACTTATAACTTCATCAGGAAACTTCACACTTTGATATCAATTTCGATAAAGTTTGCAAACTCCCACCTATTGTTACAAAAACAACTAATAAACAATGTATAGACTATGCCACACTCGACTGGCCCTTCTTCGCTACTCAAACGCAGTTTTTGGGCGCCCCGAGGCTCTCGATCATACGCGATTTTGTCTGATGGGGCAGCCAAGAACTCTGTGAAGGTAATAACTGACTTGGCGTATATATAAATACATAGTGAATTTTTGGAAAATCTTTTTTATTTCATGAGTGTTGCAAATTCCTCCCAATGACGCAAAGAATGTGCATATTTATTAGCAAGAATCGTATTTTCCTATATACAGATTATCATTGGGCAACAAAAGTAATTGTCATCGATGTTTAGGTTTTTTTGGGTGTCGCATGATTTTGCGGATACTGTAATTGTCCGCCGCAATTTCTTTTATAACAAATTTGGGTTTCTTGCTAATCAATAAACATGTTTTTTATCTCACATTGAGGTACTTGGTTTATGTTCGAGCTCTCTTTAGAGTAGAAAAAATGTTTTCTTAAGGCATGTAAAAATCAGCCTCGCGACACACTTTCAGAAAGGCCATTTATCAGTGAGGTCAGTCAAGTACATGGCAAAAAGTCACCAGAGTCCTTTTGGACACTCACTTTCCGCCTGGAAATGGGCCGCGCCTACAACACAGTATTACCTTCCACCGCTGCAGTGGGTGAGGCATTGACCGCCCGAGAGCGCAGACTGACAGGCCGGACACACACACACGGTAGAGCCCGACAGTGTTAGCTATACATCCCAGTTCCAGCTTCGCCAGTCAGCGCCAGTCATCACTCTGCACATCAAGCAGAAGCGAAACACCTGAAGCGCCAATCACGCTAATGCAGTAGTCTTCATAATTTAACCCTATATTAATGCTAGGCTGTGGTACCTAGCCACAAAAGCGTTTCTTTTTGTATAAGACGAAGAAAAGTTGTAACAAATAAAACACAGTTTAGTAAAATAGAATTAATTCTTTCGTGTAATTCATGGGGTTACGCAAGTCACTTCTCAAATTAGCCATCGAATTTTACACAACAGCTACTATACATGTGGTAACTGTGGGGAGTGTGGATAATACGTGTATACACCTAATTACTGTGAGTCAGTTATGAACACTGTATTCGCTATCACTATCTTCTTCGTATTGCATGCAGACTTACCATAAATACTGTTGCTGGTATGTGCCAACTTTATGAAACAGGAAGAGTCAAACTTTCGTACTTAGCGATATGACCTTGGGCTGATGGAAGCAAATTATCTATCGCTCTGTAAAGTTTCTGACCCCAGAGGTGATTGTAACATGCAGTGCTACTTTGCATAACCGGAACTGAACACGAAAGCGTCCAAACATAAATATCGTTGTCGCAGAAATAGTATAGTTGGAAATTCTGTTATCTGGGTACTACTATTATTAAGTATACTTGTGGCTAAAAGTCGACAATGATTGTTTTATCTAAAATTGCGGTTAGTTCCTGCATTTTTTTTCTCATCGAAAAAATCGTAGCATGCAGCACGTTAACTACTACTACTACACAAAATAGAATAGATACACTGTGAACATTTGATACATAAGTAATGTATACCGCAGGTAGGTTCCTTATAATAGACTTGTAATCTTCTTTGGCAGCTAATTATAAGCTTCAAGAATGCCTATTCCTCAATGCACTTTGGCACGTAGTACTTATGAATCTAAAAAGTCTACGGACATATGGAACACGAATTAACCAGAAGGAAGCAATTCTAAAGTTTCTCAGTTTTCGATGTATCACAATATTGGACAGATAACTGTATGTAAGCACCAACATATAACTATGTATGAACTGTTTTAAAATGACACCTTTATATCTGAAAATTACATAATTAATCAATTAACCAGTCTCTCGGATGGTTCAATAAATTGAAGATTCATCACGTACACCGTGTAGCAGTACTCATATTTTTGCGGCAGGATGCCAAAACGACAACTGGTGCGTGGCGATGACGTAGCTCGTTAATCTTCTATAATTAACAGCTTTTGGTATCGGCGGAGTATTTGAATGAATGTGACGCAGATGTCTCGCACTCGGTGGCCTCATATGTATGCAAGTATTATTAAGATTAACGACTCGTCGGACACTAATTATTTTGCCTTAATAAATAGAGACATCGGTGGATCAGAAAGACCCTCCTTCATTAGCTCCAAAAAGATATTATGCAATATTGATGATGCGCGTTTCCTAAGTGATGTACGCACGTAGAGTGGATTTTCTGCATAGAAAAGCTCTAAAGGATGCATGCTACTTGGAATAAATGACATCACAAGGACTTCATTACAGATGTTACGGTACTGAGAGCGTGCAAATTAAAGCCCCTTGAGTTAATGATGGGACGCTTTCAACGCCTTCGCCTGTAACGGATTGAATTTATGTACGTCAAAGCACGTTATTCGCGTCTCTCTTTTTTTTTTTGCCCCAGCAGAGAGTTTAGAACTTCGAGTTGAATGTTGAAGGTCACTTCCAGAGAACTTCGTTAAACGCTTTATTACTTACACAGGAGAACGATGTAAAAGAGTGCAATATCACGATCAACAAATCGTATGGGAAAATTATTATCTGTACCCTGCATGAAGCAGCCCTGACTTGCCTCTCGATCGCTGGTTATAAATTTTTCCCCTTGTCCCTAATATAACGTGATGAAAATTTAAAATTAAAAGTTACACGGAAAACTCTGTTGTGCCTTAAATATATCTGAATTTCTAAAGTTTGTTTTTCGACTTCATGTATATTAATGCACGTGTCTATCAAAACGCTTCTTACACACTACTCCAAAAAGAAACTTCTTCACCTTACCAAAAAAATATCTCATTGCAAGGCTCAATATTCTGTCTAGATTATTGATGACACTGAAGACATCGACCCATATTATGCAAGGAACATATCCTTTCAATTAGTGACTCATAAACTTGAATAAAAAAAAATGAAAACTGGTGTACATCGAAACAAGAAGTCGGCATCCAAAGGTCCCACCCCGGCTGCCGAACTCCCTTACCAGATTGAAATGTTCGGCAGCGTGAATGAAATGCAAGGCAGGACCATATGTTGAATTACGGTATTAGTGCCGCTCCTGCATCCACGAGGGAAACAAATGACCAGATAAAAAGGGATACCGGAGCTTGCTGCGAGTGGCCGAACGTGTAGAGGAAGAGGATGATTTTTAAAAAGTTTATTTTATACACAGTATATATAGGAGCATAGACCACACCATACATAGACTGGACGCTGAGATCGGGCCTCTCGCAATTGGGCCTGGAGGCCAATTTACATAAGTGTTAATAATGTGAGTTCTAATAATCACAGAGACCTCAAACGAAGATTAATTTCTTCATCGTACCATCAGGAAGACGTTGCAGAGCAGGGAATCTAAATTCACAGTCATTATATCTTCAGTAGGTGATATACATCGTATACCTTCGGACACCAATAAATATTGAGAATTCATCATAATTTCTAGGAATATTAAAATATAATAGAAAAAATGGCTCATGGATGGTACACGTAAGGTACTTTGATGAGTTGATGATGAGTTTTTTTCCAATGAGAAATTGATGTATATAGAGCTTTCGGTAGATTTCATCCCAATAGCGGCAACAAAAATGAGATTAAGAATACCCAGTAATGTTAAAAAAGGAATTAAAATCACAGTAATACTACATTGGTACCTACCAATGAACTAAAAATGCATGTTTAATTGTCAGATAAAGATACCAAGACAGCCGGTAAAGGATATTAAAACATAACAAGCATAACAATTTATGGTTAATATAACCCTTCATTAATCGAACCATCTAAAGCTGCACATCATAATTGTCATTATCGTTTCACATAACTGCCTAGGAATATGACACCACTTTGTGGTTGCCTACTGTATATCACTTGATGGTTTCCTATGTTGCATCACTTTCTGGTTGCCTAAATTGAAACACATCATGGTTGCCGGAGTTCAATGACTTCAGAGTGGCCTACATTACATCACTTCACGGCGGCCAATGAAATATCACTTGATAGATGTCAAAGCTACATCACTTCACGGTTGCCAATGCAATATCACTTCACGGCTGTCAATGCTGGATCACTACACTGCTGTCAATACTATATCACTTCACGGCGGCCAGTGCTTCATCATTCAGATCACTTCACGGCCGCCAATGCTGTATCACTGCACTGCTGCCACTACTAAATCCTTCACTGCTTCCAATGCTAGATCACTTCACTGCTTCCAATGCTAGATCACTTCACTGCTTCCAATGCTAGATCACTTCACTGCGTCCAATGCTAGATCACTTCACTGCTTCCAATGCTAGATCACTGCATCATTGCTTCATCACTACACTGCTGGCCGGGCTTCATCATGGCTGCCAGCAGCTCCAACTGACTTTTCAGTTCTGCAGTCTATTCTGATTATCTCGCTTAGCCCGCAGACCAGATATAATTCATTAACATTTCCATCAAATGTTTATTTGGCATTTCATTACAAATAGGGCATACCACGAATTTGAGCAGCTTCCGTTCTACAAAATAAGACTGTTTATATCACTAATTATTGCGAAATAAGTTTACTGCAAATACCAAATGATGTCATAAACAGTTGTTCTACATAATTACACTTCAAGCCTTAATATTTTTGTACATTTATTGCCTATAGAATAATAGAAGTTTTAGAAGTATGTGCAGGTTTGCCAGTCATTACTCATTGTAAAAGAATCAAGTCAAATAGCCTAAGCAAAGTGTGAAAAAAGTAATGGGAGAACATATTAAAATGCGTCTGCGATACGGTGCAGTCAGGCCCAATTGCGGAACCGAAATCTTCCTTTAGGGCCAGCGTTCAGTCAATGTATGTTGTGGTCTATGATAGGAATCATAGATAATGACAAAAAACCTTGATGGACTTTGCTGCGATCGGAAGGACGTGTATGGGATTTGGAAATTGCAGAAAAGTTTTGTTTTTTATATACAAGAAATGTTTGATAATAATAAAGAACCTTAGTTGAGAATACATGGTTGTTTTTATGGATAAAATGTTAAAAAAATTGCTGGTTGTATGTACTTATAAGTAAGTGTACTATATAATTGTACGTTAACTAGTTAGGTGCTCGTCGTTATAAAAGATATTGAAGCAGTTCGGTTGAGCAGTAATTGTCTTTAACAGCAAAGAATCTGGTATAATGAAAAGTTATAAATGCATAATATTTGAAGAAATTAGTGAATAAGTACTGTATGAACAGACTTTGCTAAGAAATATGCTGTATGGTTAAACTATACTAATAGATAAAGCTCTATCAAAATCGCAGTACAAGAGCAGGGAGCAACGTTACTTGCTCGTATAGTAGTATACAATCATAAAATGTAAATTCCAGAAACGAGTTCCTCAATATTGTAAATCATTTACTATTGCACGAGCATCGCAAAAACGTAGCTCAATCAATCAAATCATAGTCCTAATCACGTAGAACAGCAATCAAATCGGGCTGTTTGGATGTTCATGGTTCAGTGGGGACATGGTAGCGAGGTGGTGCTGAACAAGAAGGGTTGTGTTCAGTGACGAGGAAATCCTGACGACCGGCACCAGTTGTTCAGCGAGGATGACTACAACAGGGGAATTTTTACGCTCCTTATGTCATCGAACATGAATGCCGATATAATCTTGAGTTATCAGTCAGAGTTTCTGATAAATTACGTTGCGACAATCTTTAACATGATTACCAATAACATTCTTATGAAAAAAAGTTGAAACCTTTGATTATTAGCGTCTCCACTGTTAGCTTGATTAAATGTATTATTCTGAGTTCTCAGTAACAGCCTATTTCACTTCGTTGCCACAGCCTCTACAGTGACTACCTATTTAAATCTGAGTAATCAGACAGAGTCTCTGACATATTGTGTAGTGCAATATCATCATGAATGCTAATATCATTTTGATATGCGGGTATAAATTATAGAGTTTCTCATGCCATGAATTGGTTTAGTCTACAACACAAATGCCAGTAAGAATATCGTCTTGATTTATCCGTTAGATTCTGAAGCTTTGCATTGACGCAACCTTAAAATAATTTAATATTAAAAATACCGTTCTTCGATGTAATTATAATGACTGTTTTGCAGTGTACATATATATATACTAACACAGTAACTCCTAAAGTAAACATTTATTATATCTCTGGCGAATACTTTCCAGAAAAAGGACAGCGTTCGTTAATTATTTTCATATATTGAAAAAAAACAACATTCTCAGCTGTAGCAGTTAATTACAGTGTTGTTCAATACTTAAATGAAAAGATATATTTTGCGGAAATACTTCCAGGACAGACCATAATTTGTCGAGTATCTCTTCCCAATTAGAGAAACTGCCAAAAATGCTTAACGTTACTTACTTGATGGAGTCTACAGTAGGCTAAAAAAATCAGCATGGATGTATTTTGGTTTGGTTATTCAACACATGTACGGATCTTTGCATTTAGTAAAGACAGCTCATTTGAACAGTGGTAGATGGAATTCATCCATTCATACGATCATTTTTGTAAGCAGGGCACGTTTCCGAAGTTGACAAAACAAGCTTCTTAGGAAATATGCACACATATAGATAAACAAATTAAGTCAATTTATGACTAGGTAAAATGTCCATACATTTCGACTATATTATAACACAAACTGATATTTTTCATGACCTTAGATATATATTTATTCAGTTTCCACTGCATATACTTGTCAGTATTATGACTCAAAACAAAATCCTGGAATTTCTGCACATCCATTAATACCGTACGGCTCCCTACAGACATTCGTATTCTTCTCAATTATGACCTAAGATCCAATTCCCGGAATTCCCAGGATTTGTATCCTGGCAATTGGTGACCGCGTGCGGCTACCGTCGCATATCCCCCGAGGGTCACCGCAGTCCAGGACACAGGCCGCCTGCAATGCCAGTCTGGGGTCGCGTTGGCTTCATTTAAACAAAAGCAGAACGGAAGGTTGTACTCCTTAGAGCGTTCCGATGGGTGACCGCAGGGGGAATTGCGGAAATCCATGCAACTCGCACCCAACATTATCGGGGCTTTATATCTTGTCTTCTTCCCTCGCTAGCTGCTACCGATTGCCTTATAGACTCGGTTGGTCCTACTAAACTATAATGCCTGCTCCATTGCTATCATTTCTGCTTGTAAACTGGTAAAAAAGTTCGTTATTGTGAATAACTTGTAAACAGTGTTATACATATTGTAACTTCTCGTCTGCCCTCGTGGCTTTCCAGTACCTAATAGATAGTTGGTCTTGCTAAAATTTAAAAACTACTTTATTTCTATCAATTCTGCTTGTAAACTGTTAAATTAGATTGTTGTTCTAGCCAAGTTGTAAACAGTGATGCTTGGTTCTTCTGATTAATTTGCAAAGTTGTTAAAAGTTTCTACGGCTTTTTTATTTACAAACAGTAACATTATTAATTATTTGGTTAAGTTGTATAACTCTGATAGATTATTAGGCATACATTAGCTACATAGCTCCTGAAGTAAACTATTACACTACGTAGTTCTTTGGGCCACGTTATATATATATGCGTAATATCGGTTCAACCGTTAACCAGCGTTATAAGATAACACATTGTAATAATATCATGCAAAAATCACAAAATCTTGTGCTTGTAGTTTTTCAACATTTTCCAGCGGCGGCAATCTGCACGAAGAAGCACACACATGCGATGCGGCTTCACATAAAGGAATACAGTGACATTAATTTTATTGGAAAACAATCAATGCCGAGCATTAATACAATAACGGTTTTCCGAATGGATGAAAGCCAATAAGTGGGCTAGAATGAATTGCATTTCCGTGGTGCAGGAGGGCAGACTGGTATACACGCAGGATGAATTATTTTCTGTAATTCTTATTGGTTTTCTGTTCAACGCAAGCTACTCCAGAGCATGAACATGGTGAGGGTGATAAGAACAATAATTATGGAGAACAGAGAAATTTTACCGTTTTAATAGACATTAAAATGAGATTAGGAGAAATAATAAATCCAATTTAGAAGTATAATATGTTGCTTCCAGGGAATAAAAATTAAATTATTACTCCCTTATATATGGTACCTGTGCAGTCAGAGATAAATTGGTTAACGTTATATTGCAGTAAGCAAGTAGTTACATATATTGGAATATTGGACCTCTTGGATCATAATTTTTTTTAGAAATTATCTGTCATTTTCCTTCATGCAGAGCTGTATCATTGTACCAATACTTGAGCTTTTTACGAGGGCTTGTGACCTGCGCGCAAAAAAAAAAAACATACTAATTATATCCAATGATTTTTAAAAAATGCTAGAACAATTTTCGAAATAAGTACAAACACACTTATCCCATTGTATTTTTCAAATAATAAGCTATACATACGCCAAGAAACACACACACACAGACATACACACACGCCACTCACATGAAGACTCAGTCGCCAGGCCACGTGTCTGTCAGGAAGCAGTCAGAGAGGCTGTCAGTCACAGTATTGACTGCTGGGCGCACTGCAAGTCCTCAGCCGCATGTCTGCTCTGCACACGTAGTTCAGTACTGCCCGTACTGCTCTACTTTTACTGCTGCTCTACACTGTAGTGATCTTCTGCTGCTGCTCTACACTGTAGTGATCATCTACTGCTGCTCTACACTGTAGTGATCTTCTGCTGCTGCTCTACACTGTAGTGATCATCTACTGCTGCTCTACACTGTAGTGATCATCTACTGCTACTCTACACTGTAGTGTTCATCTACTGCTGCTCTACACTGTAGTGTTCATCTACTGCTGCTCTACACTGTACTGATCATCTACTGCTGCTCTACACTGTAGTGATCATCTACTGCTACTCTACACTGTAGTGTTCATCTACTGCTGCTCTACACTGTACTGATCATCTACTGCTGCTCTACACTGTAGTGATCATCTACTGCTGCTCTACACTGTAGTGATCATCTACTGATGCTCTACACTGTAGTGGTCATCTACTGCTGCTCTACACTGTAGTGGTCTTCTACTGCTGCTCTACACTGTAGTGGTCATCTACTGCTGCTCTATACTGTAATGGTCATCTACTGCTGCTCTACACTGTAGTGATCTTGCTGCTGCTCTACACTGTAGGGATCATCTACTGCTGCTCTACACTGTAGTGATCATCTACTGCTGCTCTACACTGTAGTGATCATC
>LQNS02278161.1:4580376-4604515 GCA_001587735.2 Parhyale hawaiensis
AAGCCGAGCCCTTCGGAACAGGCGTCACATGGGCAACACGCCAGCACTCCGGAAAAGAGCCCAGCCGCAACATTCGACGGAATACGGAAGCAAGCGGGGCTGCGAGCACACCGGCCACCCTCCGAAGAAAGAAAGGAAACATACCCGATAGATCAGTGCCTCCATAGGGGTCCAGGTCAAGAAGAAGGCGGTGCACTTCAGAGGATCTGAAAGCAAAACCGGAGAACCTCGGCTTGAAGCAATTTTACAAAAATAACTCATATATTACTGAAAAATATAATTGAAGCTCTTCATATATCAATTCACAGAATGAAAGTGTAAGTTTGCTCAGCCAATAATTCATCAATAAAACTTTTATAGTGGAACCTAAAAGTTTGGGCAAACATCACGTGACACAAATAATATTTCGCTAGAAATCCTAAAAGTTTATAAGCAAACACGACTACCTTTAATTAAATTATTTGCTCTTTTCACTCACTTCCCGATTCACTCTTCTCAATCGAAACCTTTTTAACGTTCACTAATTATTCAGAATAAACTCTATGTTCGATGGAATACTTGTGTATTCACTCACGCTATGCCTGGCGTGTGTTGAATTATATTCAGGTTTGTACACTCCGAACGTGTCACTCACATTTGCACGCCTCCAACTTATCCATTGAGTGATTTACGCCAGCGTTGCTAAAAGTTCCTCTCATTTTTTTATTACTGTTGTATCAAAGTTCAATTAATGTTGCACGCCGGTCCGTTACATAGTTAATAGAAGGTTACGCGGGGCCGCTCCTCACGGTTTACAAGCCATTGTAAACTCCATTAATATTCCAATGTGGCGTGCATCAATTATGACTTTTGGCGGATTTGCTGCGGACATGACTGGAATTCCGCACCTGTGCGGTGCAACATACTGGTAATTTAACTCTAGAAAGTCTAGAAAATGTGAATTTTGAATTTTGTTACCTTTGCACCTTGCGCAGTATACGTACAGTCCATATATACTACTCGATTTTCTGTCACGTGACACATATTTAGTCCCTGCGACCACAGGACACGATAATAAATTTAATTCAAGCTTGTTAAATTGGGGAAAATTTACATTTTATAACTGCTGAAGGTTATGCAAGGAGACCTTTGTTCAAGTGAAGCTGCAATTGCTGATAAACTGACAGAGACCCAAAACACAGAGTAGAAAATAAAATGAGAACGATAGTAGTAAGTCTATTGTGCTGAATATACGGTTGTCTATACCCGGGAACTCGACATGCGTTTCTTTGCGCTTAAAGAAAATTTATGAGGGTAACGTTGTAAATTTTATAAAACGAATAAAATTTTCTTACGAAAACGTATCTGTTGAGTTTGGCTACCGCCGCCGCGGTGGACGCGAAACTGGTGCACAAGACACGCTAAAGGCGTTGTCTTTTGAAGCTGAAAATATTTATAATTGTATCGGGTTGAACTATTAGGTACATTGCCTGCAGGGCGCTGTTTTCGTAAGAAGAACTTCATTTATTGATTCTCGATTACTACCGAATATCCCTAGTTGGACCACTTAGTCACACTAACTAAATATTTCTCTATAAGTGTGTTCATATATAAAATTTGAAATCAACTCCTAGATGTAAAGTGGTCTGATTTTTAGCAGACCTGGACGTTTGCGGGCTTTTGCTGCGAGGCCGAAGATTTCAAACCTTCGGCCTTTAATTTGTCATTAATATTACTGGGCCGCTGATGGTGCCGCAACTGCCCACCGTTGGATTTTAGTTGCAAAATCAACGTCTACTATAATTTTGTTGTAATAACGGTAAGTTAATGAAATCGTACATAGTAATAAAAAAATATCTAGTATTAAATCAAAAGGGTGGTTGTAAAACAACATAAATTCTGGCAATAAATTGGCATTGCTACAAAAATTAATAAGCTCATAGAAAAATTAAATCGTCTTCCATTTTGCATGCTCAAATTTAAATGACTGAGGTATGACAATTTTTTGCGATATTCTGTTTCTCAAAGATTTAAGCTTTAAAGGGATATGATTAGCACAAAAATCGGTTGTTTTCTTTAACTGCAATTGTGTTAAACCAAATTTCAGTAAGGCAACCGTACTTCACAAACGATGTTTCGAACATGGCACTTCCTACGAGAAAACGCTGCATTATTTGCTCCTATTCTTCAACCGAAGTTTCGGCCGCCCCACTTGCTAAAACTATAAACCAGATTCTGGAACAGCCAAAAATTCTGCTTGGGTAGGGCAAAGAGGCGTCGAAAAGCTTTTTATAGCTATTTGTTTTCTCTATCCTATTGGCGATAGCATTACCTACCTACATATTTTAGCTCAAAAATTTATTCTAGAAAATTTGCTTCAAGTTGGAATTTGAAGCAAAATAAATCAAGTTCTGGAAAGCTGACGAAAAGCTTTTCAGCTCAAGCAAAGCTTGGTAAGCTTAGAGGAGACATGAACGGCTCACCAGCAGATTTTTTACACTATAGTCTACGGGACTGCCACCGAAGGTTTCATTTAGCATTACAATACAGTAGAATTGTTGAGACCACTTTACAGAGTTTAAGGGGGCCAAGCTTTTCATTACTACGATTGAAATCCAGCGGATATATGTACCGACGAAAATGCTCTTCCAAATATAAATTCTGCCTACTAACATAATGGCAATAGCTCATAGAGGGCCTGGCTGTAAGTCCCGGTGTCTCTTTGGGAATGGGCCTATTTGTTCGTCTACTGCCGCCTAGGTAATCTAATCTTTTCTGTTAGCGACGCCATCAATAGGATAATAAGGGTCTGGTATTTAAATAAAAGGACCATTAAACTAGTACACCCTATTCTCCATATTGAAATCGCAACTACTATCATGAGATCGAACAGGTGCATCGGATGCTTATTCACTACTTTCTACAGCACGTGCTACGAGAGCCTACACCGTGAAGCACGGCGTACAAATCTACATTTTACATCGACGTCCGAATGTATTTCTGCGCGTAGAGTTGCACTGCATGCAATTCTCGCATGTCTTTTACAGCTAGGTGGAAAATTAAATTGAGAAAAAATAACACAATTTATGTTTCGTTACTGCTGCAGACGTTTCTCCTGCAATTGTCGCTTTGCTAGAAGTAGTATCTCTAGCTCCAGTCTTAGATTATCTTTTAGTTTGAATCGCAGGTTCAAAACTCGTTCCCAGCTAGGCCAGTTCTTCGAGGCGCTGGACGTGATCGGCCAGCATCCGGCCTGCGTACTGCTGTGGATTTACTGACCTTCACAAGCAATGGGGAGGATTGGGGCGCAGATTGTCGCATGGAGTCTTCCGCCAGTGGCGCCATAGCTCTGGATAATCTGTGGTCAACTGCAGCCGTATACTACCCTGTGACCTGTTGGCCTATATGTGCAGCACAAACCAGTGCATGCGGGCTTCTCAGTTGGGGGTACGGTCAAGTTGACTTTGCCTTTTTATGGGTAGTCGTCTAGGTTTTTTCCTAAATCTTCTGATAGAGTAGATACTATCAATAGCTACACATTAGCATTTGTATTCACTGAGCTGCAGTTCTTTACGCTTTTCCCAAGCCTGATATTCTCTCACAATTGTGTCTGGTAGTCAAATATTGACGGTAAAGAAATCTTGATGGCATTTTATTTTATTTTTTAACGCAATTATTAAACAAAGTTTTTGCTAAGGAAGGCTGCACAGCAACTACCAACTTAAGAAAATATTAGAAGAGAACAGTATCGGCCTAAATTCTGCTAAACAGCACACTCTATCGTTTCCTTCAGCGACATACAGAAAATTGTATCTTTTAAATGGGAGTCAAGCATAACTCTTTATATGAATTTCGGTTCCGTATGATAAATATGCTATGACACCATATGATTCTTTTTTTGTGTGTAAGCGAACAGCTGTTTCGTCAAAAGAAGATATCAAATTGGGAGAAATATTTGCTGCAACAAAATCCTCTCATTTTCACCCGTCTACCGGGGTAGATCACCGAATATCTCACCCATATGGCACGAACTTATCTTTTACTCCATTGATCAACTATTCAATTTAGCTGTGAACCCAGAGCTGTAAGCTAAAATTCAGAAGTGGGGAGAATACAAAAAGCAGGATGCAGGACAGTGCTGAGAGAATCTATGGGTATTTTCAGTGCTTGGGTTTCAACGTTGTCGTAGCAAGACGTGAATTCCAATAAGTGCTTAACATACTTTTACCATCGCCTGCAGCCTGGCCAGTTTTTAGCCTATTGATTTGCAACGAAGAGAAACAGGATGGCCATAGTTTCCAGCCTGGTTTAGTCATCGCTCAGCTATTTTCGTCAAGTGTGAGAAAATAAGGAGATAAGCAGAGAAAACATAAGCAAATAGATGTATCAGGAAATAAACAGAAAATACACAATTGTATCTATTATATTACATTGTTTGATTCTCGAACTAAATTGCTTTATACCTAAAAAATCATCACTCAGAATAAAGAGTTGTGATGCATTCAACTTGTTGCTTATCTCTGTAAGAGTTCAATTCAACTATGGCCTATGCATAATTTGCAACAATTAGAAACAGTTTTTGATATTTCCTGCCGAATTTATGCATGGTCATTGTTATTGTAGTGTTGATTGACTGCCTGTAAAAAGAACTACAGCGCTTGGTATTGCTTAACTATAGAGACATGCAGCTGAGATGGAACTGCCTGAGTTTGTATTTTTGTAAATAGAACATCAGACGGTCAATTACAACGCGCGTCTGTCAAAGCAAAATCAACAGCACTGATACAAATAAAAAAAAATGCATTTCATAAAGTCTAGCTTCACCGACATGTTCGACTACCAGGTACACTTATTTATGTATTGTAAAAATTCGCAAAGGATCCTCGTATGACGAATACATTTATTAGAAGGTATGTTATGTAGGCCAGCTTTATTCCGAGGATACGTTCTATATCTGTGATACGTAGAAGAAGTATGAGGTAGAAAATACGGCGGTCAGGCTAGGCGTGAACCATTTTTTTTTGCCACTTTTTTTACCGTGGTGTCGCTGTAGAGGAGAGCAAACATGTACAAAATACGACACCGCACGCATGTCATCTGTGTACACACGTGATGCACACACCCTATCCTAGACACATACACGCACCTACACATACCAAGACGCACACAAACATACTGTACATATTGTAAACGTGCACACGCATACTCACACTCTATTGCAGTAAATACTTAAAAACTTGATTAGAAAAATATGTCTTTCTCTATAAAAATGCAATGTTTTTGGTGATTACTTAATACTTTTATGGACTCCCCGACTCATATTAGTATTATTATACAAGTAAAATACGGTAGTTCAACAGCAAAGAGGCCATCAGTGTTCCGGACTGGGCTTAAATAGATACTGAATTTTAATTACTTCTTACAGTGAAATTTTATTTTCTCTGAACACCACGATACGCAACTTGAGAAAATCAACGAAGGAAAAGGAAAGATAGTCTTCAATGCAGAACAAGGCAGAAGTATTTTCTACTGTCAGTTATTCAAGACGGTAGTTTATATATAACTGAACTATCTAGTCTTAACGATTCTAGTCGTCAAGGTGCTATCGAGAATGAAATGAAAATATGTATGGTTCACGTCGTAACTGATTTAACTATCAAAACAGCCCGGTGTTTCTTTCTCTGAAAACTCTAGCGACTTTTTCAGGAGCCAGTCAATAATTTTTTATTATATAGTTAGTACATAAAATTATGAGCTACGGAAGCGAGTAAAGAGTACTTTGCGTGAACATATCATACATTAATGAGTACTAAAACCATCTAGGAAACTAATTTTCCTAGAGAGCGGATTAATAAATACTTTGATCAAAGGTAAACTAGTACTCGAGACCAGATAATGGCTACTCAGTGTCCCATGAACTTTTAGAGAATCAAAGCGTGTTTTTTTGAATCGATGAGCTGAAGCGACAGTGGATTTGCCTCCACGCTTCAGTGACGGTATAATTGCTTCGTTAAGATGAAAGCGTTCGTGCTCATACCCTATTCCCCCTTGCATTATCATAACAGCATGATTATTTTATATACTAATTCTTGTCTGTTTGGAAACAGTGTGCAACAACAGATAGAAGCATAAATACTGTAATTCACGTAACAATT
Organism: Parhyale hawaiensis; assembly: GCA_001587735.2. Taxonomy (NCBI): domain Eukaryota; kingdom Metazoa; phylum Arthropoda; class Malacostraca; order Amphipoda; family Hyalidae; genus Parhyale; species Parhyale hawaiensis. The sequence continues at coordinate 4,586,511 of LQNS02278161.1, forward strand.
GTTCAAATTAATGTTACTGAAGTTTTCTATTCAGTCATGAATCATTTTAAGGGAAAAGCTTAAGTTAAAAAATAGCTTTGCAGAACTTAGGTTGATTTATTATTGAACTGGGATCCCAGCCGGCATTAGAGTTATATATTATGACCATTTTTAGGTCCAGTGCATCGAAGCGAAAGTTGTGCTGTATCAGCGACGGTGTGCGGCTCTGCTCGCGTATCCGCACCAGATGGACAGTATCTGTTCGGGACTCAGGGCCTGAGACTCTTGTTGTGGGAGGATGCACTATGCTTCGGGCTGTGGGTTTTCGCGAAAGGTTTAGTTACTGCAGGCGTACCTTCTTCGGTGCTCAGCGCACCATGTTCCTCGCCGCATGAGAAGCGTATCCATGATTCATACTTATACAACGGCCACACAGACATCCATTTTCGAGGCTGAAAATATTACCGCACATCGGAGTAAGAACCAAATCTCCAATAGGGTAACGAAGGGATCTCTGCAAGTGCACAGCAAATGAACTAAAAATGTACTTAAGATAAAGGACGAAGCTGGAACAGAATCAGCTGAATTTCAGGTGGAGAGTACTTCTACAAAGCAATCATTCTGCCCTACACTTAAATATGCTGAATATACTGAATTCCACAGGGAGTAAATTGCCACAGAGCAGTCGGTCTATCCTACACTTATACGCTGAATTTCATAAGGTCGAGAGGAGTTCTCTAGTGACGCAGGTGTCCCTTGATCATACAGAGATAAGATCAAAAAAGCAGTTTCGGCACAGGTGAATGTCCCGCAGCCATATAAGGGCTTATGTGTCGCCAGGTGGTGTCCGGACGAACTCTGCCTGTAGTTTATGTGTTGACAATTAGATAAGCAAAGTAGGGTTGGGCCCATGATGATAATTGTGTTAATGCGGGATGAGCACAAGAGTGCATAAGATCAGGTAATTTAGTTTTGATTAGCTTGTGTAGAGGACATATATATTTATACGCTGATAGAAGTAAGAGGATTCCAAAAAGTAGGCGATTGTTCAAGTAGAGTTTTTGAATGTAGAAGCCAAACGCTCTATGTTTATTCATCCAAACTCTGGGGTTTTTTGAATCACAAAAAGTAGCTTGATAATGGGTTTACGAAGAGTGATGGAGAATACATAGATGTCGTTGCTTGTATTGTATAGTTATAGAGTATAAAAGTATATGGTAGACTGGGTCTTATCTGTATTAAGGTCATTGTTATCGTACCACATTTCAAGCTGTGACAATAGAAATGCTTTTACTGGCAAGAAATAAAAAGAAACGTAGGAAGTATCAAAACAAAATTTTACCGGTCTGATGAATGATAATGATTGCTATTTCAGCGAAGAATACCGCGTGGACTTTCTATGAGAAGAGCACTCTATATTCAGATAATCTCAATGTAGCTAACATTATTTTTTTTAACTTCGTTCAACATAAATTTTGCAGCCTCAAGCAATGCATAGCCTACAGTATGTACAAATGATAGAGTAACTACCCGTACCATCCTTACTTGAAGAATTTCTAGTCTCAATTATAAATAGCTTCTTTCGGTCTCAGAACCAGTACTCTGAGGTATGTACTATCATTCATTCATTCTGATATACTGTAGATTGTATAGTATATCAGAATTGATAGTAATGCATCACTGAATGTTAACAAAGTTACCATGGTTCATAAATTTATTTAAGAACTTTCACCCTTTAATCATAATCGTCTCTGGAGAAACTGCAGCAAATATTCTGCTGCAAGGAAACAATGCATTAGCGAAGAACGATCGAGTTGCTAAATATGTAATATATTTCTCGCACGACGTCAACATTTAACCACTATGCTTCCCGCCGGCACGGCAACAAATTCTTTGCTCTAAGTATACAAGAAAATAAGCAATGCATCATCGATGCCTCTCCCTGATCGCCTTACTTTACTGATACACATCTAAGCCAAGAGATTTACTCTATCTTGCTTTGACGAGCTAAGCCCGAGGGCTGTTTGTCGTATTAAAGATGTTCAGTGTTCAGAAGCGGTACACGGGAACAATAAGGGCTCATGTACAGTATTGTTGCACTGCTTTTAGGGTGCACAATGGCTGGCGTCCTGAGATTGCCGCCTTGATAAACGAGGTTGGTGCAGCAAAATTTCTACCTTGCATTAGAGTGGCGGGTTCTTGACAAACATTTGGGTGAGTTTCGGGAGGATTTCTCCTTCAACAAGAGGGAGATTGTCGAAAGAAGCTATTGATATTTCAGGAGGGTGATTAAAGGCAGATCTTTTGTTTGTGTACGTCCCAGGTACAGATCAGGACATGATCGGAGTTATTTACCTGAAGGTGACTAAAGAAAACAAACTCCGTAAACTAGATGCTAAGGTGTATTAACTCTGAAGCATGCAGGAGCTGTTCTCAGCGGGTGGAATTTTTACACACACACAAAATTTTGAAGGTGGAGCTACATTAGGCTTTTATCAGCTGTTATGATATTTCATGAGTATACAAAAACCTCGTAACTCAAGAACTGATGATAATTATGCGTACTAATAAATATATGCCAGTAGTTATCAGATTTGGCGATTTTCATGAATTTGTACATTTATAGTGTATAATTTGTAACTGTAAGCGTGTTAGTGAATCTATTGTGCTCTTACTAAAGGTTATAAGTAATTATTATGCACCAGATAGAGCTTATAGAGTTACAGCTCCTTGTACTTAAACTCCACGAAAAGCTGAAAGTGATCTAAAAAAATTTGATTAGAAGTAAAAAGAAAGGCTGAAAAAATCCCTCCGATTCGCGAAACGTATTGATGGAATATGAAATATATTATCGAATCCATGCGAATAATGATGTTCATAAATACTAGTTATTAGATCAATTGGTGTAGGTCTTTGTTTTAACGAAGAACCTGTGAATCACTTGCATTTCGTTATGTACCAATAGAACGCTTTACTTAAAGTAATCAATATGCTGGAACTCTAAATACTGTAGCTTGTTTTTCTTGCGAAATAACACTTAGTTTCCGTACTAAATTATGCATATTAGATCACGTAGCCATTGGATCAAAGGATTTATTAATAACCTCTAACCGAAATATCATACTGAATATGCATTGCGTGCGAATATGAATGTTTACATGGTTAAGTGAAAATACAAAAGCGCTTTAGTAATCCACGTATTCAAACAGGATAAAAAAAACAGCAGCAATATTTTGCACTGTGATTGCAGAAGCACGGATAATCTTGCGGAAGGTCCAATATATATTTAGAAAATAGAACAAACTAGAGCACTCTGAAAGCGCATACCTCTGTCAAGCAAGGCACGGTAATGAAACATTCAAATGGGTTATGAAACAATGATTTTCGTCTTTTTATTAACAACAAACTCGAATAACTTGTGCCTTTTCACAGTAATAAAAACTTCTGTAAATTTCTTTAAGATCCGTTCACAAGTTTTTGAGTTATTTTGATAACAAGCCTAAAACCAAATAAAGAGACAAATTACAACGCCTCGGTGGCGTAAGACCATCACTCGCGGTAGGGGGCAAATTCAACGAAGTCATTTTTGATGAATGAGGTTAGGGCACAGCCCCATTCCCAGAGATTAGCTCTTCAATAATAACATTAAGAAAAATATAGAGCGTCTCTTGGCGTAAGACGATCTGCCAGGGTGGAGGCAAATTCGACCCGGTAGAGCAAAATACAACGCTGTCATTTTTGATGGCCAGCTATGTCTAATTTTTTGGCAGAGGTCACATCTAGGTCAACCCACCAAACTCCTTGCCAACAATTATGACAATTGCTCAATTCCTTCTACCTTTTTTTTGGTGGGACAGACATATATATATATATCTACAAATATACATACAAACATACATAATCCTGTATGGATTATAAGATGGCCAACAATTTTTCTATACGGACCATTAGATGGCTGGCGTTTCGTTATAGGTACTATGAATCTGGTACTTCTATCGTTCCGGGCAGTTCAAATAGCCAGAAAATAAGCCTAAAAACTTTTAAAACACCGTAGATTTTCTCCGGTTTGGTCTCATGTGAAGGAAATAAATCTACGTTAGAACGCACGCCCCCTTCTAGACAGTAAAACGCGTTTTGGATTGTACCACCCACCACCACCTCCACCCTAGTACAGCAGCCCGTTTCAAATGCAGTCATTGGTTAGACCGAGAACCCTGTACGTTAGGCGAGTAGGTCTGGTTTCTCTAGTGTAAAAATGTGTTTTAAAATGTTTTAGAGCTGTATATGTATATCATAGGATATTAGCAAGGTTCTCGGCCTAACCGATAACTTCATTTGTTGATTAGCTATTAGTTACTTAGCATGAATTTTTTACTTAGAGTCGTCTTCATAACGTTTATAGCAAGATTAATGCTATTTAAAAAAGGGATGTACCTCTATTAGGTTAATTCGACATACATATAAATACTTAAATCTTCAACGAAAACCTTATCACCTCTCTATTATACTAACGAAGGGTCCTGGAAGACATGCTCAGTCTAAGAAATCTGACAACTGGAGCCTCGCATCCGAATAGGAACAGATGAGAGGCGTGTAGAACTGCTCTAATCGCTGGGAGTATAGTTTTTGTTATTAGCCTCAATTAAATATATGCATGTTTGGTGTTGTAAGATTCATCACTTTAATGATTAGAGGATAATCGTGTTACAGCTATAACTAGAGCACTCTGAGAGCGCATAACTCCGTCAAGGAAGGCAATCTTAACGAAACGTTTTAATTGGTCCTGAAATTAGAATTCTCTTCTATCATCACCAGATTTGGTAATTTACGCTTCTTCTCATTGATAACAGTTCTTACAATTTTCTTAAAGAACTGTCAGTAACTTTTCAATTGTGTTCTGACAAACATTGAGACAAATAGTGTATATAGTCAAACACACGAACGAACCGATCATCGCCAAAACTTTGCTCATTTGTGTCTTTAAATATTTCAAACGATTCGTGCAAATTTCATGTAGGTCCGTTCATAATTTTTTCATTATTTTCTGACAAACATACAAACAAGCAAAAGGACGATAGATCATCACAAAAATGATCAGTTGCTTCGTAACACCCCAACATTCCTGCAAATTTCATGTAGCTCTGTCAGTAAATTTTTGAGTTGGGTATGTCACCGAGAAAAAAATAGGCTAGCAGACAAACAAATAAACAAACAGTTGAATGGATCTTTACAAAATGTAATCACCCCTCCTAACATACCCAGCATTTCTTGAAAATTTCCTAAAGATAGGTCCATAACATTTTTTAGTTATCTTAAGTACAGACATACAGGATAACCAGCCAACTCCCCCCAAAAAGTAACTTCCTTGAAGGAGGTACCCCATAAATTTCAAAAAAACAATTTCAATGAATATAGAGATGGATGATGCTGTGCTTGTGCAATTAGTTACCAATATACAAATACGTCTCGACTTGGAAAGGTACTGTATATAGAGAAGATTGTTTGTGGTCGCATTTCAGAAATATTTTATAATTCCTGTCCTTTCAAAAAACGCCAGCATTACTCTGAAAGAAAATAGTATAAACAGCGATGAACCCGCTTCTACTATGTTCCAAATTAATTGCATTAGAATGACTTATAAAGAAAACAAATCAGTAAATGAGAATGCCTCGTGGCGTAAGACCATCGCCCACAAGGGAAGGGAAGGTGGATGAAAGCACTGAGTCAGTAGATGTGGTATTATTCACATCTAGGTCAACCCACCTGACTGCGTGCATAAGGTTGCTCAATTCTTTCTGAAATTTTTTGAGTGGAACGTCACACATATATGAACACATACAGCACGAAAAATTTATCACCTCTACTACTTCGTTCGTAAGGGATAATTACCAGGATCATAACGGATATAGTTACAAACCTGAGCAATGTACATGCAGTAGCAAATTTGGGTAATGGTGGTTATTATTGCATCGGAAAGAGTTATACATCAAAATTATTAAACAACGCACTGCACCAAATTGCGATACTACAACTAAAATTATCATAATGCAAATAATAGCACAACCGAACACCCGTATCAAATAATAACATCTAAAGCGAAAACGATCATAATTAGAAACCTAATCACCAAACACCCCGTATCCAATTATGACATCTAAAGCGAATATGATCATATAAGAAACACAATCATAGAATACCCAGTGTATCAAATTATGATACTTTAGAGAATATCATCACGTGGGAAACACTGAGCCGGCACTGCTAATTTGTGGCACTATCGGATACGATCAAAGTGTGGGGAGTAATACAAGCAGAAGAATTGTAGCTCAGCTTTACATCAGTTACAGATATAATAATCCCCATGTGAGCAGGAATAACTAACTTTAACTCATCACACATTCTGCGCACTGATAAGGAAGGTGAGCCCGTTCTAGACGGAAACTTTTGACGGTAGCATCAATCGATCGATGCGACAACGAATGAGATCAAATGAAGAGCGTATATATCACTAGTGCAGTAACGCCTTAGATTTAACCTAGCGTGTTGCTGCACTTGTAATATTGGCCGGCCATATGTTCTACGGAAAATTTTGTCCTTCTGATTTTCCGGCACGCCTTATGTAAGAATTATGAGGCACAGTTTATAGTAGGACTGATCCATCGGAGGGCACTTTATGGTTAAACTGAGCAGTTTTACTGGTTAAATGGTATTATCCGGCAATAATAATGGTAAACATAATTACCTCCGCCAAGGGGGTTATGATTTCGTCGGGTTTGTCTCTCTGTCGGTTATTTTGTCTGTCTGGCATCAAGATCACTCAAAAAGTTGAGTACGGATTTTGATGAAATTTACAAGGATTGTTGACTATTGTTAGGAGGAACAGGTAATTAACTTTTGGTGAAGATCCAGTCACCCGTGCGTTTCTTTGTTTGTCTGCCTCATTTTCGTCAATGCCATTACTCATAAAGCTATGGACGGATCTTAATGAAATTTATACGAGTTGTTACCTTTATTACAAAAAAGTTGATAACAAATTTTCGTGATGATCAGTTTGTTTGTTCGTGTTGTTGTCGCTGTGTTTGATTTTATGCTTGTTAGCACAATAATTGAAAAAGTTCAGAATGGATCTTAATGAAATTTACAGGAAATGTTAGTACTGTTAAAAGACATAAATGATTAGTTAAATTTTAGTGCAGATCGGTTTGTTCGTTTGTATCTTTGACTTATGTTTGTCATAATGTGTGTTAGCAGCATAACTCAACAAATTATGAACGGAACTCCAAGATAATTTCAGAAACTTTTAATACTATCAAAAGGAACAAATGATTGGACTCAGGAGTTGATACAAAGAAAATCATGGTTTCAGAGCCATATTGAATTTTTCGTTACCGTTGCCTCGCTTTGCGAAGGTATGTGCTCTCAGAGTGCTCTAGTTCAGCATAGTTAACGAAAAGAATTATTCATCACAGTTCATTGTAGGATTGATAAGGTAAAAATTGATCCATCACAGTTTATGGTATCAGCCGTTGCAGTTTACGGTAAAAGATGCGTGACACTTTTTATGGTAAAATAAATTCAAAATATCCGGCGCAGCTAGTGGCAAAACACAATAAAAGTAATACGTAATACAAATTTATGTGTAAAATATATTATATACTTTATAGTTCGTAAATTCCAGCACGATTACCGATGAAAGCCATATAGCGCCATTTATGTTCTAACTGATCCTGTTCAAATCGCATGATATCAAACACTGCCATGTACTGTAAAAATAATCCAGCACAGTTCGTGCTAAAAATCAAACTTTGTTACAAATGTAGAACGGATGTGACCCAGTAAATGGCACTGTAAGAATTAAGGTCGGGTACTGCTTATTGTAAAAACTGCCTTTCTACAGTTGACGATACTGTGAATCATACGACAACGGCAACGATATAGGAGTCATCCGGCACAGCTGATTGTAAGAATCACCGGTACAGCATACAATAACAATGATGTTACATTCTATCCAACCACCGTAATTGTCTGGTGGCATCAATCGATAGGAATGCGACCGAGACGATCAAATGCTCCCCAGGACCAAAGTTTACGACAACGGGCCTGTTGCGTGCTGCGGCTGATCAATTAATGAGCACAAGTTCTCATTGTCGTCACACTGCTGGATGTTGGCAGAAGCGGCCGCGAGATAATAGTGCGAGCTCAGCATGACTTCGCATATTGGCTACGTGCTGCACGTCTTTAGGACGCGCGCGTAGGGGCGCGCGACGGCCGCTGCACGCGCCTGTAGCAAGACGCGCGTACGCAACACGTCCATCTGGTCGCTTCATTGATGGATATGATAAAGTAAAAACTGAGGGATGATGTGTTGGGAGTCATCCTTAGAGCATTATTTTCAGACTTACTTCCCTAAAATAATTTTTACAGTGATAAGCAACGTTTTCAAAGAGACGCGAATATGCATTCGAGTTTGACGGAAGCATAATATACTATATAGGTTGGGAACTAAGTTCTTGCAGATTTTTTCAGATTTTGGAATGTTATCAATAGCGAAAACTAAGTTTCCGACCTAATAGTACATCAAGATAAGAAGTAAGTAACAAAACAAAAGATGTAAAAATACCGCAGGGTCTCCGCCAGCGAAAAACTTTAGCACAGCGTCCCAGGGAACGAAACAATCACCAGAGAAAGGAGCGGGAGTTTACCTTAATGACTGTGGGTCACGTGACTTCTTGATTAAAGGTGTCATGGGTGTGTGTGGTGAACACAAGAGAACGGCGGGGTGGTGTTGTGTGGTGGACAGCGATGAGGTATAGCTTTGCCTCAACAAATTGCTCTTTAACGCAATGCTTTACACGGTCGTGGGAGCGTCCTAGTTTATTGCAGAGAGGATTTAGGCTTTAACAAACCTAGGGAATCTTTTTCTTTATCGTGGGAGCGCAATGCTTTACAGCGCCCTAGTTTGTTGCAGCTTGGAGGCTCTACTAAAACTATCCTAAGTTCGTTTGATCATAGCTGCAGCAAGCGGTCATAAACGCGTCTTTTTCATTACAACTCTAGTTGCAGTTATTAAGAACTTGACAAATTTTCTATAAAAAGCGCATAAGGCACGAAATTGGGATGATTTCATTCACTCTTCCAACTCTGGTGTGTCGTCGACATCAACCACTTCAGTAATAACAGTAGGATTAGAAAGAAACATGGAATTGAGTTGTATTTCTAGATATAAATAAATAAAATAATAAATAACTTTTATTAGGAACACAATGCGTTCACAAAATACGCTTACAAGCTCACAAGTACAAACAAAGTAGCCAAAGTTCAACCTAGTGATTAGGCCCAGTCACAAATATTGGTGGCCACGTACAATGAGAATAAATAGATACACTCAGCCTACACCTGCAGACAGGAATGGCATTGAGCAGCTCAATCTCACACAGGAGCACAGGTAATAAACAAGAGAGAAAGAACTCTTCGCTGCGTTGGTACAGAGAATTTAACATATTATCCCTGTACAGTGCGATTGAGACACACCGTTTCATTATAGCTAGCCTGACCAAGGGACTTGTAACAATGATAATAATACAAGTTGCACGCAGAGCTCAGTTCCCAGTATACCAACAGGCTCACATATAGTCCTACCGTACCTCGAGCAATCAAAAGGAAATAGTACAGTAGGAAGACAGAGATATATCAGCTCACGCCTGCGTGCCCTGAAATGGAAGCTTAGAGAAGTAGCAGGTAATAAGCACATCAGCTACAGGTCATTCCGATCATGGAGGTCGTTGCCTACATACAGAATCCTAACCCACCGCTGCTTGAGCCGAGTAATTTTTACCATAAATTTTATGAAGTTATTGGTCAGTCCTGCTACGAAGTAAGATTTACATAAATTGTATGGAGCAACTTTGCCGTAATTGCTGCGGAGTAATTTTCTCTCAGCACGGCGGCAGTGTGCTGGCTTCAGAAGCAAACCATATTGCCTTGTTTTTACGGAATATTGCTGAGGTTACGCAACTGAGACGAAGGTAAACAGGTTACCTGAGGAGCTTAGCCTGCTTAGCACGAGCAGCGTCGACTTCGAAATTCAAAAGAGAAACACAGAGTTGGAAATGTACGCTCGGTCTTCTGGGCTAGTAGATCGAGGAGGCGTTGTCGGGCCCAACGCTTTATTGATTGACTTCAGGCAGGTAAAATTATGGAATTGTGTAACAATTCTGCACATAGTCTTCGTAACAAGAAAATTTAAGAAAAGCTCATAATAACTGCCTCAACTTTATTGTCGTTTTAAAAATTGACTGTGCTGGAAGCATGCATATGAGAGCGATGTGATAAAATTACTATGCATATACCATAGACATCAACGTACTTGACCCTTAGGTCCAAAAGTGGCCTCTGACGCTGGCGGCCAAAATGGAAAAAATGGGATTTTCTCAAGAGCTTTCATGAACATGTCCAGACACGGTCATGCAGGCAAGCGCCCAAGTGCATCCCCGCCGTATCCAAGATATCTTCTCCGCAAGAAAAATGTTGGGTACCTTGGAAAATTTTTCTTCACTATTAGCTAGGGGGGAAAAGAATATAGCTCTTGAGAAAATCCCATTTTTCCGTCGCCGACTTTTGGCCGCCAGCGTCAGAGGCAACTTGGACCTAAGAGTCAAGTACTGTTGCGGTCTATGCATCATCTTATATTTAAAACCCTGTTTAACCACTTTAGTTTAAAACAAAATCATTACCCGATGGCAACTACTAATGTTCATTTCCATGTGCATTACCAAACTAAATGAAAGTAAAACGTCGGCATGGTACGAATAACATCATTTCTGTCAATTAATTTATGTTCAGAACATTGTACGTTAACAGCTCAAGCACATTAATTTAAGGGAAATATACATCGATATGTATACACACAGGCATTATTTTATCGATATATGAAAATCTTTACAGGTTTACGTAGTAGTACTGCCCAAATTAGGACATTAGTCTCTCCAGGTATGACAGCAACAGGTCCGAACGGGCTGGAGCCTGGGTCTCGGCTCCTCCATGAGAAAGGACCTGTTGGTCTGTCTGCGCCACTTACTTAATCTATTCTAGCGTTACCGTAGTTTCCAAACCCACGTGGTATCAACGGCCTGCTTTATTTACATCGCCAGGTCGTAATCGAAAATGGGTTTCAGGGTTTGTTGCCAAACAATAATTCACGGTCATCCTTATATTGAAATAGGGTTGTAATTAATATTGACGCTCTGCAAAATAAACGAATAAAAATAAATAGGGTACAAAATAAGTTTCAGCTCTTAATAACGCAATCTAACGCATTTGTTTCATTTTTTGTTAATTTTTTTTTTTTAGAACTGGCAGAGTTGCAAATGAAAGCGCAATAAAGAGAAGTCCAAAGGAAGAGGAAGGATAAGCTGAAAACTATCAGTAGGTGCAAAAAATGAACAATATTATTCACCTAGTTTGAGCAGATGGATCCTACGTTGACTAAGTACATTTTATATAACCAATAGCACATAACGCATGATCCTGACACAAATAACACATACCAGAGGAATGGGAAGAAGAGGAATTCCGAAATGAAAGTTTGAGAAGAAGAGACACGCTAGAACTAGAGTTCCTAACCCTGGGTGCTTGCGAGATGTCCTTTTCGTTAGAAAGTGCGACATCTTGAATAAATTAAAGTTGCATGCATGAATTTGTTCACAAAACCGGCTTATATTCCATTTTTTATAATCAAACTAAATTTTATATTTGTACCGGAGCAGGACATATTAAAATTTTTTTAGGAGTGACGGGCTCAGAAAACTATAGGGGCCACTACACTAGATGAAAAGACAGGCCGAGAGAAAGATGTTCGTAGGCAACGAACTACGTACGTAATTCCGTTGCTGCTTTGATACGCAGACCGGCAGGATTCTTCTGCAACGTAGGGGTTACGGACTCCGACGTCAATTACTTCAATTTGTAAACATATATTTGAAGTATGTGCCGACAATTTGATAACTGTACAAACAGCAGTAGCTTTTCAACCGAAGGTAATTATTTCTGTCATCTATGATATTAAGTATGCATGTCTTATTGGTTTAGCCTATTGACGCTGACGGGTTTCATCTAGTAATCATTCAATAGTGCTAGTAATAGGAGAATAATTTTTAATTCGGGTGTTGAAGGGATCAAACGCTTTTCGTGAAGGAAACGTCATGACTATGTACGAGCATACCAGTATTTGAGAGCCTAAAATCAAACAACGCCTCTAATTAATAGAATACCAATACACTCATCATATTCTATATCTAATAACTCATTTAAAAAGCGATTGAAAAATTACATCATGCAATTGCAGTAATATAATTATTATTTATTACACAAAAAGTTTCACAACTAACTGTAGCAGTTTTGCAGATATTTTATTATTTGTGCATTGAAACTTGAAATGTCTTTGACATTTGTACTGCAACATACTGTATATCAATGTGTAGCAGGCCATTCAAATCGATCAAACAGCGTAAAGAGATAAATATTTTATCGTACAGGTAACGTCATTAGTAGAACAGCGTGTTTGTGTCAGGGAACCACAAGGTGTCTTCATATCAAGCACACGGGCCACTGTAAACAAAGCGCTCAGAGAGCGCGGGCGAGAGCACACAGCAATCTATTTCTCTAAAGTGAAGTGCTGGATATTTTCTTAGGGGTTTTTGTGCCCTGATGGTCCATTTGGTGGTGAAGAGCTGTTAGTGAGAGGAGGCTAGTGTCATGCCTTCTGTTGTGAGTCACTTCAGTCTCTATGAATGGCGCGTGTAAACAGCGAGACGAGGGTAGACGTACCTGTGTGGCACGTCTACAGTGTGTGGCACACCCGCGTGTGTGGCACACTCCGGGGATGGCATGCATGTCACACGTACACGCTATATATCACGTGTGTGCATGTGCTTGTGGAGGTGTGGGCGTTTGATACGGCAATCACACTTACATAAATGCTTGTAACGCAGATTGGTGTATCTCTGTGACATTTATAAGCCCTAGTATGTGCGTTAATGCATATTCAAAGCACGTATACTTGTACATGTGATACCTTCAGGTTTACCGGTGTGCTCCATTTATATTTAGTGCCTCGCCAGTTCAAAGGGACATACTCTTGATACCTTATGTGGTGTGGTGGTATGCATATACTGTACATACATAGTGCCGGACGTGTGTGAGTCGGTGTGCACAGAGGACAGGTAAAGCCGCTGCAGACGATAGTCTTTTCTCCTGTGTTTTCACTTCACCGCGTTCGAACGCGTTGCTGCGCCTTTGGAAACAACAAAAAAGAACACTGCTTTTTGTTTTTACATTCGCTAAAATTTTGAAAAGCCACAAGACACTGCGCTAGTGACGCGGGCTAAGTCAGGGAATACGACGGTAAACATTTTATCGAAACTTGTGTTAGACGCACAGTCGTGTTTGCAGGGACAGTACGAAATATTCGAACACGGTGAAGAGAAAACACAGGAGAAAAGACTATCGTCTACAGTGGGCTTAAGACTTGCTGTTGTGCCAAGACCAGCACACCTTAGCGGGTGCCGTGCCCCCAAAAGAAGGTAGAGACCGTCGCTGCACGGCAAGGCATGCTGAAATTGGGACAGCCGCACGCGGGTGCGGGTTGGGACACATTGGCCCACTTGTTTGGCACGTACTGGAGTTCATACGAGTGCTGCACCCTGATCTGGCTGACCCGTGTGGGTGGTACTTACGTACTTACCCAGGCTCAGCTATTTCTGTGCTATAACTATTCGTGTAAATTCAGTTGTTAAAAACAAGTGAAACAAGCATTTTTCAGCAATCCTTGCTACATATCAGAAGTTGTAAGGTACAGAGCTCAACATATGTGATTACAGAGACCATATAAATGCAATTTAATGATTAGATTCAGTTTTTTTTACCACTCCTGACTATAAAATGCATTATTAGAGATAACCAGATACACGAATTTTTAGAGTACCTTAGCTTAAGACATGAATACTCAAAAATACCGATAAATTAACTCAAATTCCCTCACCACATAATAGTTATAAATACACTGGACCAAGTCATCTGGAACATTTATTAAATGATATTGTCAATTTTATACTATCTACCTCGCGGATTTACCGTCACGTGAGAATAAAAAAATATATATAAACACAATAATCTCAGGAAGTAAAGGTCTCATGAACCGAAGCATGCCAGCCTCAGGTGTGAGGAGTTCTGTGCAGATGAAGAGAATGAGAAAAACTCTCCCAAATTAGCCGTGCATGTAAGGAGAGAGACAGGATGTTTGACTAGTGTTGGGTAGGAAAGAAGTTTTTCCCTTGGTTTTTGCCTTAGTTTTGAGTGGAGATTAGCCGGATGAGCGACGGAGGCGTTTGTTGTGACAGGGTGAGGACCCAGGGCACGAGGGCTTGAATAGGCAGCTACTGTTTGTGGGAGTAATTGCCATTTAATAAGGAGAATTTCAAGGGAAGTGAACGGCTCGGTAGAAATGACCAACATGTTACGTGGTTTAAATGAATCACGTGTTGGTTATGCTAACCAAAATGTTCGCTGTATATAGCCAATATAAAAGTGAATCCCTTGTTTTAATAAGTTTATTTTAGGTTAGACGGATTAGAAGTGGAAATGGAAGTGAGAAAGAGATGGGATTAACATCGAATTTCACAGCTTAAACAATGAATGGTTGCTGTTACTTGATAACTGTGTTTAATAATTTACTTATAATAGTGATAAAAAGTTTTCATTAGTTAGAAGTGAATTTTAGAATTTGAACAAATGAACACTGTTCTTGGAACGAAAAGTAGAGCCGTTGAGACTGTGGCATATGACATCCCTGTGCAAGATAACAATTATTTGACAAACAATAGATTTGGACGCATATATAGAGGTGTCACGTTATGAAAAAGAAAAGATAGACATAATTAATGAGTTTACTTTCTCTCACATCAAAGTTACTTTCTTTATCAACTTGTATTCTTATTAAAATATAGCTATGCAAAATAAAAAGTAAACTAACCTATATTTTCTGAGATTTATAAAACCTTTTGCATAGTATCTTTTTTTTTAGAAGCTACGGTTTGTTTTCATTGTTATCCTCTATATTCTTCATTCGAACCTAATTTCCAACAAGCGAATATCACTTCTCCTTATCCGAGTCTTCTCCTACAAGTCTCTTTTAGCAGTCATGAAATGAGCATCGAATAGCTTTCATTAAATCAAAACTTTTATTTTTCATTGTAGAGCAACCTTCCTTTTCCATGAATATTCCAAAGCACTGTCCCTCAATCGACCACCAGCATTTTCCTTCATGCAAATGCTTTCCACAAACAAACACACGCAGCGGCAGCGTTAGTGCCACACACAGAAAACTCAAAGTTTTCATCGGCGCTGTCCCTCGCGCAAGTGAGGGCTCGGTGAGGGCAGGGCGGCACACACAATAGGAGCAGCGGCACGGTTCTCTAGACTCCATTTGGGTAAAAGATTTTGCGGTGCGGGGGTTTGCATTCGCTTGACCAATATTCCAGCAAAGGAGAGAAGACCAAAGCAAAGCTACAACCGTCAAGAATTCATCAGGGTAAAAGCTTTAAGGGGACGCCAGCGAGCGTGCGCTTGACTGTCATGCGTGGAGTAAAGGAAGAAAAAGAGAAATCTATCGCTCATTCAGAAATCTTTTGACGCAAAATATATGAGGTGGGTCCGGCGTTTGCTTCAACGTACGCAGTGAGTGAAAACTGGAACAAACAGGACAGATTTTTCTGTAACATTTTATTTAGAGCTGTGTCTTGTTGTATAACATCGAGCTGACAGAAACCTGATAATAATATAAAAAATAGTAACCATACATTCACTATGATAAAAAATTTTTACAAGCAATTTATACGTATAATTATATCTGGCCACAGTGAGACCAATTACAACTGGCGACAGAAGAAATAAGTAATGCAGCCAAAAATATAATTCTAATTTTAGCAACGTGAACGAAGATAGCTCAGATATAAGCCATTATTAAGGTGTGTGTACACGATCAATTAATGAGAGCTGGAGGGTTCAATAACAAAATAGAGCACTCTTAGAACACATACCTCTTTCAAGTATAGCAACGTTAACGAAAAATTCGAATTGGCTCTGAAGCTATGACTTTTTCTTAATCAGCACCAAATCCAGGCCGTTCGCGCCATTTGACAGCACTAATAGCTTTTGAAATTTTCTTGAAGATCCATCAGTAACGATTTGGGTTATGTTCTGACAAACATTTTGACAAACATTAGTGAAACACACACACACACACGGAGAAACTGATCATCTCACAAAATTTGATCATTAGTGTATTTTAACCTTTCAAACAATTTCTACAAATTCCATAAAAATCTGTTCGTAACATTTTGAGTTATGTTGCTTACAAACATTAGTTAAACATACAAACCGGACATTACCGGACCAACCGGACATTACCAAAATTTGATCATTCATATCTTCTAACGTTTCTAATAATTCCTGTAAATTTCACAAAGATCCGACCATAACTTGTGAGTGATTTCACAAACAAATATAAAAACAAAGACAAAGGCAAGCAAACGGAGGAACAGATCTTCACAAAAATTTGGTAATTTATTCTTCGGGATATACATACTTAACAACTCATGTAAATTTCACTTGTCTGTTGTATCTGTAGTAAAGTGGCGCAAAAAATGGATGACCCCCATTAGGGGTAAAAAATAGACGCCCTCTCTTGCAGTAAACATCTTAGTTTCATTTTTTACCCGTAATGTTGGTTATTCATTTTTTAGCCCACTTTACAATATGTGATTGTCTGTCTATTTACCTGTCTGTCAATATTATTACTGAAAAAGGTTTGGGTGGATCTTTACAAAATTTGCTGGAATTGTTAGGTATGTAAGGAGGAGCAGATGATAACCTTTTGGTGCAGATCCGTTCATCCGTTGGTTTGTCTGCTTTTTTTCTTAAAACCATGACTTAAAAGTTATAGACAAATTTTTTATGAACTCTACATGAGTGGTTAGGTATATCACAAAGAGTAGAGCCAAAAATTTTTGTGACGATCCGTTCTGTAGTTTGTTTGTTCATCTCTACGTTTGATTTTATGTTTGTTAGCAAACTAACTCAAAAATCTTTGAAGAGATTTTCACGAAATTTACAGAAATCTTTAGAAATGTCATAAGACATAAATGATCAAATTTCGGTAATGATCAGTTCGTTCGGTTGTGTGTTTGACAAATGTTTGTAAAATTATGAACGGATTTTCACGAAATTTACAGAAATCTTTAGAAATGTTAAAAGACAAAAATGATCAAATTTTGGTGATGATAGGAAGTCCGTTTGTGTCTTTGATTAATGTCTGGCAAAATGTTTGTTAGAACATAACTCATGAATTCAGGGAGGCTCTTTAAGAAAATCGCAGATCCTTTTTAATTACTATCAAAAGGCATAAATGACCAAGATAAGATAAACTTATAGTTTCATAACCAATTTTAAATGATCATTAAATTTGCTTTGCTTAGAAGAGGTATGCACTCTCAGAGTGCTCTAGTATGTTATTACATCTAATTTTTGTTGAGCCTAATTTCAGTTCCTTTAATTTCACTATCATTGTATTTTAATTCGAGGATAAAATCTCAGAGCATTGCAAAGACACGATGAATCACACAGATGTAGGCCTTCGCTCCCTACAGAAACAGAAAGGCTGAGTCTTTCCAACGGATTATGGGAGGAGTTTCCATCCTTCATTATCTACTTCTGCAATGGACCGTCACGGACTTGCAAACTCAATGTAGGGGTGAGGATTCTTCTTCAGCAGCTTCGAGCTTGAAAATAATTTTATTTCTAAGGTCTTATTCAATCAATTAATGGCACCCTTTACCCAGTCGGAAATTATGGTTGTGATTATAGTAGAACAACTATGATTATGGTCGAGACTTTGGTTGTTTATTATCGATATATCCTTCATATTCAACCATTTATGGGGTGCAGTATGGTAGAGATATGTCACAACCTTC
>LQNS02278161.1:4605183-4616819 GCA_001587735.2 Parhyale hawaiensis
AGAGCCACCGCAGGCCCCGGGTAACTCTCGGGAATTGGGGCCTCTTTGCCGAATTCCTACCGTTTACTACCAATGACGCCTCAAAAACTGCGGAAACACGACCGAAATTTTTAATAGGGTACCTAATTTAGAGGAAGTCACAACTCAATCGACGACTTTCGCGTGGTACTCGTTATCCGGGTACGAAATGTTAAATATTTCATAAAATTTGACATCTTCCATATATAGCTAATAAAAAGAATTTTCTAATAAATCTTCGGAGATACAAATTGAATGAATATAAAAATAGATGGCAATATTCGATCATTGATTGCAATAATATTTAGTATATAATACAACAAAGAACAATGGATATCATGGGTAACTACGCTAAANCCACCAATATCGACCTAAATATACTAAAATCAACGGTATGTTATGGTTGACATATCTACCATACTGTTTCATCATCCATAATCGACTTTAATCTCTCATACACTACTATATTCTACCATAATGACAACCATAATTTCCGACTGGGTAATGCATGACCTACTGACCATGAAAACATATACATATCTACATGGACCACACCATACATTGACCGGACACAGAAATCGGGTCTCTCGCAATTGGGCCTGGAGGCCGATTTTTGTAAGTGTTAATAAAATGAGTTCTAATAATCACAGAGACCTCAAAAAAAGATTAATTTCTTCCTCGTACCATGAGGAATGCAGCAGGGAATCTAAATTCACAATCGTATATCTTATGTGGGCGATACATATCATACCTTCGGACACAAAGAAAAATTGAAAATTGCTCATAATTTCTAGGAATATTAAAATTTTTATAGAAAAAATTGGCTCATAGATACTACACGTAATGTACTTGAATATCACATTCAATTGAGTTTGTTTCCAATAATGGATTTGAAGCAAAAACCTCAGAAATTGATGTATGTAGAGCTTGCGGTAAAGCTCATCCCAACAGCCACAATAAAAGGGATATTAGGAAAACCCAGTAACGTTGAACAAATGAATTAAGACCCCAGTAATACTACATTGGTAGCAGTGAACTAAAAATTCATATTGAACTATGAGAAAAAGCCGGTAAATGATATTAAACCATAACAATTTAGGACTGATACAACCCCTTCATTACTGAAACCATCTAAAACTGCACATCGTGAGTGTCAATATCATTTCACAAAACTGCCTATGTATATTACACCATTTTGTGGTTACCTACGTTATATCACTTCATGGTCTCCTATGTTGCATCACTATTTGGTTGCCTGCAAGTTAAATGACTCCATGGGTGCTCACGTTATATCACTTCATGGATGCTTACGTTACATCACTTCAAGTGTGCCTACGTTACATCACTTCATGATTGGCAACATTAGCTACATCATTTATTGGGTTACTAGGTTTTGTCACTTCATGGTTGCATAAGTTAAATCACATCTCAGTCAACTCACCTGAATACATTAAAAATTATTACATATTATTAATTTATGACTCAACTCCTTCTGCCTCTTAATTTGTGGAGAAATAACAAAATTCACCACCATTATCTTTTATGGCCAGCTAATTAGAGTGTTTTGACATTGGTCACATCTAGGTCAACCCACCAGGCTCCCCACTAAAAATTATTAACTTTACTCAACTCCTTTACTTCTTTTTGGTTTTGACAGACAAACCTACAAATATATGTATATCTATATCATGTACTTAAATCTTCAATGAAAACATTATCACCACGCTTCGCTATACTCGCGGGTGATAAACAAGAAGATCATCACAAAAATTTGATAATTAACTCTTCGCGATATATCGGTAGGTACTTAAGAACTCATGCGAATTTAAAAAAAAAATGACTGCAGCAGTCGAGTGCAGTCGAATAACTAACCTCCGTTTGCAGCAATCGTGTGAATGCTGCTGCCAGATGCACGACTTCCAGTTCTACCGTTGGCAAAAAATTTGTTGCTAACCGCGTACACCAAATATCTAATTTTAGTTAACAATCCCATTAGATGATTACTTGGCATTTCATTATCAATCGAGCATACCACGGATTTAAAAGCTTCTGTTCTACATCATGAGACTTTATTTTACTAAATATTGGGAAATAATTTTACGCTACTGTAAATATCAGAGGATGTCATAAAAAGTTACTCTACGTAATTACACGTCAAGCCTTAATATTTTTGAGAATTTATTCGTATAAATTTTAAAAGTATTTACAGGTTTACCATTCATTACTGAATGTAAAAGAATTAAGTCATGTAGCCTAAACAAAGTATGAAAAAGTAAAGGGAGAACACATAAGATTGCATCTGCGGCACCGTGCAGTCAGGCGCAATTGCGGGACCGAAATCTGCCTAAGGGCCCAGTGTCTAGTCAATGTATGGTGTGGTCTATGATATCTACAATACAAATTATTGCTAGTTCGTGAAAATCACAGTAAACATGTACCGAAAGCCAGTCGATAATCAAGCAGGCACTTGTCTTCAGTTATCAAAGATCATAGATGAGTCAGCTAAGCTATGTCAAATGTTGATTCAAATGCGTTGAGAGTCTAATGATTGCACCTATCTACATCAAGCTTTCGGACTTCATATATGCTCTATTGGCTTAAATTAAAATGAGTGGCTCCCAAACTGTTTTAAGCTGGTCTCCCTTTAGCCCTTTCGTGGGATCAAACACTTCTTTCTTCTTCATACACACACAGAAGAACGCAGAAAATTCTTAGCTTCTAGTATGTATTTATTTATTAAACGTACTGGACGGCGTTCCATCACCCTCTACTACCCCTTTCTGTATCACTGCTTCCCTTCGATCTTAATACTCCGCCAAGGAGGTGGTGCTACCCCCATCGGTAATCACTTATTTAGAAGTTAAACAGTAAACATGTATTGTCAATAGATAAACAATGAGTTAATCTGTTTTCATAAAACCACAACCCGCTGATAAACCATGCACTAATGCAGTAGAAAAACATATCAGCTCAACAGTTGGTAACGCGAAGAGCTATAGGTTGCTTAAGCAGACAGATGTTCTTCTTCGGACAAATGAACAGAACCACGGCAGACACCAATATTGTTCGCAATACTGCCATGCATCCTTTTTGCTCAAGTACAAACTGTAATAGCATCACGCAAAGCTATGTTCCTATCGCCTACTCTGCCATCGTGATTCTCGCCTTCCCTCCCCAGTCATCTCACAGGATGTCTTTTATTGACTCGGTTGCAAGTCAGTGTTAATATCCGGCACTGGAGGAGTTTTTTGGTCGTATTATCGCAGTGATATCCTCAGCGGCTCATTATCATGGCAATCAATTGAATATCCGGCGGCACATCGCACGTTCAGGCGCAGCTGGAGGGGTGGAGTTTCTTGCAATAAGGGAACAATTAGACATTAATCTGGACACTTTTGCTAGGCGTCGAGGCGACAACAGAGAAAATCTTGAAGCTTCCGTCTGTAGATGAGCTATAAGGCAAAGAGAAGGAGCGAAGACCTTTTTTTCTGTCGGTGTAAGGGAACAATTCCGAAATGTTATTTAACCAACGTTGTGACTATTTTGCTAGGTTTCTACAAAATTTTACTCTGCATTTCTTTTTACAAATTGCATATACTTCATAAATATTTGATACCCGATCTGAAATCCTGAGTTTCCAACAGAGGTTTATCACGCTTGCTTGATGTATGAATAGCTGACACGAAGGTTTGCTTAGTGCACTGTGCGCGACGTTACATTTGTGAATATTCGCCGCACATGTGCACCAAAATCCAGTAATTCTATTAATTACGGTTAGCATTATACTCTATTGTCGTAAGAACAGCTATTGTCTCCCGGCAGTTTGGAATTTGGGGTATCTCGGCAGACTCTAGGGTACCTTACCCGCCGCCTCACAGTATCTGAGTAGTGAGTGTATAAGCGTGTAGAAGCGAGATTGTGTCGCTATACCCTAGTGATCTGTTTGCGATTTTTGGTTGAAAGCTGTCATCTGAAGGTGCCGCAGCGCCCGTTGAGGGGCGCTGTGGACGGCAACGTCGTAGTGTCCATAGTGTAGGCGCTTCGAAGGGTGGCGTAACCGAGCGGGGAGCGGTAAGCAATACCGCCGTGAGGTGAGTAATTTTTCTGACTTGTGGCACAAGTGTGCCGGACGTTGCGAAGCTACGCTGAATGTTCTGTGTGGCAGCTGGGTCCTCGGTGTCTTTTTCCTGTGCTGTGAGAGCACGGTCACGATTGTGAGTTACTCTGCGTTGGTTTTCATTACTCCTTGGAATAACAATATTCAAAACGTATCTGAATGTTTTCTGGGCAGTCATGAGATAACCCTTAGCAGCGCCGCTAAAGCGCTCGCTCGCAAAATAAGCATTATGGACGTAATCATATACGGTCACTTGCCGGTAAAGAATGAAAGTCTTAAGTAGGTAAACAACATAAATGTAGATAATGTCCAACAATTTGCGTGCAAGACCACACAAATGCGGCTCCTATATATAGCTATAACTAGTGTTGGTGCTGCTCAATGCTCTAAGAAAATTCCTGTAACTGTTTCCATGATGGTCTCCGGTACTAAACTCAAGAACCTGTATTACATACACACAGTTACAGAGAAAGAGTTTAAGATATTCTATGCCTGTAATACCGAACGCTAGGAATGATACTGAGTGGAGGTCGGGACAGAGCAGTTCTGCAGTGCCAATATACCTACACAGTTAACCAACACGGGTCAGTATAGCATACGGCCTATACCTGATATTCTGGTATAATACTATGAAATTGTATGTAAGCTCGGCCTGCACTTCCGAAGCCCGAAAATAAAGAACAGTCTCTATTTTGGAAGCTTATGGGTGTCGCTTGCAGCCCTAAGCTCTTTAAGTCGTATGGGCGGCCGTCCTACATCGGTGGGACGCCGTATTTAAAGAAGTAAGTTAAATAGTATAATTAGCCCTGCAGTGTGAACACGTAAAAAGGCGCGTTTGTTTTTTTTTAGCATTTACATTATAAGATATTATTGATAGTTGGTATTAACAACTATACGTGCTTTTACTTCAAATTATAACCCGAGCTATGTATACTCCTCAATTATTTGAAATTTGTCGATCCATTCCGTCTTTTCTTCTGGCTATGATTGACAAGCACAACGTGAACGACGTCCCGACTGTTTAATTCAAACTTAGGTAATTACGTGCAGTTTCATTCCACAATAGCCATGCCAGGCTCACCTATAACCCGTTTATACATATACGATTATTGGGTCATCGCTAGCTCATAACAATCCTCCTTATCACTGAGGTAATGGCATTAATCTATTAAATACCTACAGGTGGATGGTAACTGTACAAGATTCTTTAGTCAACATGTTTCCGCTCAAGAAAATAGTAACTGTATTCCAAGCATTGCGGGACTCGCCATGAATAAAGAAGTCCGTTCACTGTTTCGTGAAAGAGACGCCTTCAGAAGATTTGGATTTTCTGCTGCAAATAACAGAAATATGAATATTTACGGCTAAATAGCACCGGCGACTCACTAACACACTAATTGCAATTCATCAGAAAAGATGTCATTCTTGTTATCTCACCAAGATACCAAAGGGCGTAGCGTGTACTGTAAGGTGCAAAATCATCCTTCTGTCTCCTGCACTTGATGACGTGGTCGCACCCGCAGCACGTCCGTTAGGTTCACATTCTGTGATAACTCCACATTAACCGGGAAGAAAAGCGTATCTAGGGCCACCAAAAGATAGTGCAGGTATGGGTTTAAAACAACCCTAATGACTCTCGCACATGATGACGTAATTGCATCTACACCGTCAAGCTGCCAAATTCGAACGTTCGGTAGAGAGTTGGGCTCCGAATTGTCCCGATAACCCCAGCACACAATGACGACGTGACTGAACCAACCCATTTGGAACGCCAATTTCAAACACACGTCAGAGAAATGGGCTGCAAATTATCCTGATAACCCCAGCACACAATGACGACGTGACTGAACCAACCTATTCGGAACGCCAAATTCAAACACACGTCAGAGAAATGGGCTGCAAATTGTCCTGATTACTCCTGCACATGATGACGTGATTAAACCAACACATACTACACCAGGAGCCACACCCACCTGGGAGGACGACATGCAGCTAGGCAGGAGCTCCCCGAGAACTCACCATATGGCCGGCTTGCGCCACGGGACCAGCAGATGCTGTAATGGCAGCACCTACTCAGCACCGATCATTTATTCAGGCAGGCTTTATCAAAGGAGCTGTACGCATCCATCATTCAGTGGTCTCTGACTTCGTCACTTTTCTGCAGAATTATGCATAGCATCGACCATGTGAACCTGTAAAGCAGAGACATCGATAAGTCCCGAAGCCGTCTGTCTTTCTTTCCCTGTCTTGGTGGTATGTACGTCAGGCGATGAATGCCAGTCAGAAGTTTGTTGGAGAAGAGGTGGGTAGTCATAGTAGCAGTGAGGTCACGAATGTCATTCAGAAGTTTTCTAGAGAAGTAGTAGGTAGTCGTAGTAGTTAGGTAGTAGCGTTACTAGCGCTACAGTGGTCAAGTCTCTATCACGCCATAAGTAAATAAGCTTTCTGGAGCTGTAAAAGAATAGCGCAGGCAAGCATTTGTTACTGCTACATAAATTATGCAAAGTATTGCGTTTCACGCCAGATATACGAGGGCAAACTTGAAAAGGGACCAGACAGAGGAAAAAGATGAAGATCTAGGTGAGAGTCGAGTCAAAAGAAAATGTCCACTCATCCCAGTGTCGTATTCTTTGAGAAAAAACTAGTTAACTGGTAATCAGATTACACAATCTTTCGCTTTTTTTGTAATAATGTGGGAAGGTTTTCTATAGATAAAGACACTGGTATTTTTTGTTTTTATTGAGTTCAATTTTTTCATAAACAAGAAATCTTAGACAACAGTCATGGCGACTGCCATATAGTCACATCTGGGACCCAGTTTTTAGTGCGAAAGACTTCCAGCCCCTAATTTATACGATTTATACGCAGGTTAATGGAGCTCAAACCCAAATGAGCCCTGCATGACACCAATGACAGAGTCTTCGTCCGATTATCAACTTGATGAGTTGGAGCTGGGTTTTCAATAAAATAATAAATAATTTTAAGTTCAGTGCCAAGTCGCCAACACATTCAGCCGCGCTCTTGTCATGAGTTACATCAGTGCGAGTAAAGAAAGCTCTTAATTCGGTGGAGTTCTATGCATTTTGCTATCTCAGAACCTTAAAAAACGGTTTAAATTTTAGCAACGGCTCTACGTCACCAACATACTCATAAGAACACTTTAAAGAAAATAGGTAATTGTTGTGGCGCTCGATCGATCATCTCTGACTTATTTCTAACAGAGTGGAAACTTCTTTTCTTTATGGATTTTTTTTTTGTGTATAAATATTTGTTTATAATTTAAGTATCTTTTTAGGCGTTAGCCCATGCAAATATTTGTAAATTATCACCTCACGTTGCGCTCATTTCTTAACACTACTTTCATCTCATCAATAAATTCGAACTATGTAGGATGTAAACATCATTAAGAGCAGATGTTTCTATATATAAAAGAGTCACCATGTTACAAAGTAAGTAACTCGAGTGATATCCACTCCAGACTTTCACTGTACTTCTCTTACATCTCGCCATATTTTTATTTCAAACATTTTATTAATAACATTAGGCATAGGTAACTCATGGAAAGAAATAAAATTGTACACCTCCTGATCTGTCGCCGTATCATCTGCAGAAGCGACCGTATCAGCAACTGTTCACTTCGGTCCCCAGAGCCAATAATCACTTTGCACTGCTCCCTCAATAAGCCCACACTTATCCCTGTTTATCGTATCGCTTATCTGCATCATCAAGGAGGGGATCAGTACTCCTGCTGTTGCTACTGTTGCCCTTCATTCACCGCCCCAGGGCCTTTTTTCTCCCTCTTCCAGATGCTCGTTTAGTTTCATTCAGTTTATCCTACTCCCATATCGTTCCGCTGTTCTCTTTATGCTGAGTATGTGAGTTTTTTGACGTCTCCTTCAGCCCGTTGTTCTCTTTATTCAAAGTATGTGCAGTTTTTGCTCTGACTTCAGCACTCTATCGCTCGTTTTCTATATCCTCAATTTCATATCAATTATTTTTTGTTCACTGCTTGCCACCTTCGAGTGACTTCGTTGGTCTTTCAACCCAATTCCATTTAGCTACTTTGTTGCCAGTGATGATAAAACGGTTCTTTTCAGTATCGATTCCAAAATATCTATTTTAAACTGCATAAATTCAAATCCAAATATCATTGATTTCTCTGTAACTCCATTGCAAATAAGTGCCGGAGTATCTGAGTAGCGGCTTACCATCGATCGACTGGATATCTTACGAGACAAAATTGGCCGTATTTCATTTCCGCTGCCTTCAGCACCACCGGAAGGACGTATAACTCGAAAAAAGAAGCCCTGCTTGCTGACCGACTTGTATTGATGTTGGGTGTGGTCGGCGGGGCTCTCAAGCTACAGGCGAAGCCATGAGACACAATTAAGGCCTGTTTGTTCGCTGGATCAGAATTATGTCAATCCTTCAGCACTGGCCTCCATTGGTGACGGTACGCCAAGGTTACACTACGCCACCGCACGCTCAACTTGCCGAACGGACGTTCGGTTTGCACGTTGCTCACGCTTCAGTATCTATGCTATCCACATTCATTAATTGTACGTATACTGGGATGACGAGCGACCTGGACGTTCGATCATCAAGTTGAGCTTGCGATTTCGAAGTGAACAGTCGGAAATTTAAACATTGAACTTTCTCACCGGGTGAGGCAGCGGCTGGCCTCTCTCTGTAACGTCACTGCAGCCATTGGTGGTTCCAAAATTTCAAAATTTATCATTGGTTGACGTCGCCCAATAACGTCAACAGTGACGCTTCAGGACGGGTCCTACCACGAGAAGGGGCCAGAAATTTGCTCAAAAAAATAGCTACACTTATGGAGTTGTTATTCAGCTAGATTTAAAACGAAATTTTCTGTATAGGTACTGCTCTGCGAAAATGCTTATATAGCGTCTCGGTTATATAGCGTCACCGAGTTTCTTGGAGCCTCAAAAGCTGTTGCATGATTTCAGTTTTTCTTGCACTCAATAATAACACTTATTAGGGCATTTCCAGTCTGCAGCACTAAGACATGTATTAAAAACCAGTCCAGTTATCTAAGGTAATACTTTTGGGAACTTACTCGCAAGAGATTATTATGTCATCATTCTCTTCCGTATTCTAAACCATTGTCCTGCAGTGCATAAACTGCCTCGCTCACAAGGCGACCGAGTGCATAGGAAGTATCTCGATAACATTAAAAATACTTGCTGGCTGTGATTATGATTACAGTGCTTGGAAATATCTTGTTGATTTTAAAGCTAAGTTCGCTACAACTACATAATTTTTAATATCGTTTCGATGCAAGGTATGCTTACGGGATCCTTGGTGGATTCCAATAGCTAGAAATACGACATCAGTACAATCTGCAGTGATTAAGAAAAAATTTTTTCGTGTGTAAATTAGGGTTCAAATCTCCGTGGTCTTTGCAGATGCATTACTTCTAGTTAGTAACAAGCTTTGAAGAGTCCCTTCCTGCTCTCTCTGCAGCCAGTTCCCGTTCCATCTATAAAGGTTTAGGAAATATGTATTATTTAATCCCAGCTTCTTATTTCATTTATTTTTGTTAGCTATATCTTCACCGTATTCTTTTCTTTTCTCATCTTTATCTAAATGATATTTTTTCATGGTCGAATAAAGTTTCGGCATCAACATTTTGTTCTCTTTGCTGGTCGGTAGCCTCCATAGGTAATGCAGTGCTTGACTTCCTTTGAACCAGTCAACTTGGAACATTCTTCTAAGGTCATATTCAGCCTAAAGACGTTTCAACGGACCCCGTAATATCAACCATGCAAGACGCCAAGAGCTCGACAGAGATGATCAGGAGCGGAGCAATCTCTCTCTATCATATTGATGGAAGCCAAACACTATCGAATCTTAAGCCAAGAACTCTCGCTTCTGTCAACAAATGCACGTCGGCTCAAACAGATAATTTTCCGGTTGCTGATCTCCTCCATGATTACATGAAACTAAAATCTGGAAAATTGGAACTGATATCGAACAAACGAGCTTAAGCATTTTTTCCGCTCTTCTTCCTTGGTGAATGCAAGCGAACTCGGCAAATCTTGTTATAAGGTTTTCGAGTCGGAGAATGCGTCTTCAAATTGCGGTGTACTCTTCAGTTCAGGGATGTTCAGTATAAATTTCAGCCCGTGGTGATACAGGCAATGGGCTTTCGCTGGATCGCATTGAAATTAAGTATTTTTGGAAGTATGATGAGATGTATTAGCTCTTTAACGTCAACTTATAAATAGATGCAGTGTACGTATAGCCAAATAGTACCCGAAGACGGAACAGTGCAAAGATGCACAGTGTCAAAACATAAAGTATTTTTCAGTACATTAATAAACTTGGATGAAGTTTGACAGTTATTGCTGAAGAAAATGTCGCAAGGGCTGTAAGAGCCGCACCACAAGACACATTATAGCAAGCGTAATCAGTTTTGCCTTCGCTAATGCACCACTCGCATCCTCTCAAAAGTTAACGAATTTTTCGAAATTTCTGGCGTATTTTGAGGGAGTATCGTAAACGATATGGTTTAGCGACCTCTGCGCTCGCTTATTAAGTTTACTGCTCACTTTATGCTCACCCAAATTCGATTGAGCCGCGCTTTTTCTTGCATTATCAAGTGAATTCTTTTTGCTCTGCTCCGCGTTTCTTGTCGTTGTGATGAGATTGGGCCAATTTGCAGATTGCATTTGCCTTCAGTACGAAAGCACAGGGAGAATGTGGAGGTTCTTTGGGCTCCCAGTGGCAGGATCCCTTTGATTCCTGATGGCATTAGTGCCAAAGTCTGGTGGCTTGTCACACAGAATTAAGGCACTAAAATTCGAGCTATCGTGCCACTAGTAAAGAGCTCTCATAGTTAACCAAAAAAGCTTGTTACCAAAGTTTCCACTGCTATGTCAGAAAATTTTTAGAATTAACTACGAGCTCTGCATCTACTATTAGACCAAGAGGAAGCAGCTCAAGTGTTTGTCCAAAGATGACTGTTTGGTCTGATTCATTAGACAATTTTGGCACTACCGTGGAAGCTAAAGTGCCGACGTTAGACTACAACGAAAGAGCACCAGAATCGTCCCTGATGGTACAACGCTATTAACAGTTTACTGTGTTTCTAACACAGAGTTGTGATACTGAGGAAGAGCTGCAGTGCTCGAGCGTATCTCTAGTCTGGTAGAGCTGAGTCTCACTTAAGCAGTCTACCATGCCTTACACATGTTTTTTTTTTTCACAATATAACTCGACGATCCCTTCAGTTCCATGGAATACCTTACATTATTGCTCGGTCCAATGCTTACTTAAATAATAAAAATAAATAATAAATAAAATCATTTATTTTTCTCGTAAGGTACCGTGGCCAACAAGATTAGGACACAGAGCCTGAGGTTTTCATGATTAAAACTAACTTAAGAATAATACTAAACACTAGCATCGGAGAGTTATACATAATTATGGTCTGCTGAGAGTCACTGGCACAATGCCTACACATTGTGAATGAGAT
>LQNS02278161.1:4620204-4636015 GCA_001587735.2 Parhyale hawaiensis
AGGGAGAGCTTTGCCCGTGAGCAGGGAGAGCTTTGCCCGTGAGCAGGGAGAGCTTTGCCCATGAGCAGGGAGAGCTTTGCTCGTGAGCAGGGAGAGCTTTGCCGTGAGCAGGGAGAGCTTTGCCCGTGAGCAGGGAGAGCTTTGCCCGGTGAGCAGGGAGAGCTTTGCCCGTGAGCAGGGAGAGCTTTGCCCGTCAGCACATGGAGCTTTGCCCGTGAGCAGGGACAGCCTTGCCCTTGAGCAGGAAGAGCTTTGCCCGTGATCAGGAGAGCTTTGCTCATGAGCAGGGAGAGCTTTGCCCGTGAGCAGGGAGAGCTTTGCCTGTGATCAGAAGAGCTTTGCTCGTGAGCAGGGAGAGCTTTGCTTTTGAGCAGGAAGAGCGTTGCCCGTGAGCAGTGAGAGCTTTACCCGTGAGCATGGGGCGTTCTACCTGTGAGCGAGGATAGCTTTGCCCATGAGCAGGGATAGCTTTGCCTGTGAGCATGGAGAGCTTTAGTCGTGAGCAGGTAGAGCTAAGGAGAGAGCACCCTATGAGCAGGGAGAGTTTTTCCCTTGAGCATTAAGAATTTCTGACTGCGGGGGTCTATCTTCCGCTCGTGAGCAGTGAAGGGGGAAATATTTGTCTTGAGTGGCAAGACTTCCGTTCGAGAGCAAGTACAGCATCCGGTAAGGGACAATCAAAAGCTTAATTATTATACCTTTATTACAAATAAAATACTGAAGTAAAAGGCTTGCGATTAGGTAATTTGTATGTATCGTGATAAAATTTCAAAACATTATGAAACATGGCAACTAAATACACAGAAATGGAATGAAAATATTACATTTTTCCTGGGAGCAAGAGGTAAGGGACACAATCAGATATGCAATAGTAACCCTGAGTGATGGCCATATTACGACATTCTTAAGCATTTAAGGCCGGCTGCCCACTAACAACTTTCGTTGCCGCTAGCAGCTTAGAGGCAACTCAACTAATCCGTTCACGTAGCTACGGCACGGCTTCAGCTTGCGCAAAGTTTACCTGTATCAAAATTTCCAAATATTTCAGTCGCTACTGCAACTTTTATACTATAGCGCGGGGCACTGTCCAACTTTCCACGACCGCTCCTAATTATGAGCGGCTTAAGACCACAAAAATTGATATATTAAGAATTACAGCATATTGTTCATAGACGTCATGCTGAAGTCACGGCCACGTATACGCAGTCGGATTAGTTGAGTTGGCTCTAGGCTGCTAGCGGCAACGAAAGTTGTTTGTGGGCAGCCGGCCTAAAGACTTCCCACTTGAAATAAATTTCAGATAAATTGTAAAGCTGAAGTTTCTGCATCATTGAAACAAATCGAACTTTATTCTGGCGTCTACGAAACGTTGACCACTGTCCGAAGCTGCAATAAAAATGTATTGAATTTTTTCACAAAGTTGAGAAATCATTGTCAGAGATTTCTAATGCAATGGGAAGATCTCATGCCATCGTACAACATATCATAGCCAGATTTAGACAGGAAAAAAACGGTTAAACGTTTCCAAAGACTGCCAGACTTTCAAAAGCCCCTCCGAGAGAAGACAGAACCATAGTGAGCCAAAGCATGAAAGGCCGTAGTAAGTCTACAACTAAAATTGCTTGTGAGATGGGTAAATTATTTCAGCTCGGCGACAATGTGTCTTGATTTACTATCTCACATTACTTTAAAGAATCTGGTTTGCTTTCACGTGCTTCTTCTTAAAAAACCTTTGATTTAAAAATAAATAAATAAAAACTGAGACTGCAGTTTGCTGAAGAACACGTAGCATGGTTGGATACGCAGTAGACTACAGTACATTTTAGTTCCGAATCCAAGTTCAATTTGAAAGGCTCTGACGGAAAAAGGTACGTTAGGCGTAAAGTTAGTGAAAGGCTATTTTCCAAGTACGTCAAGAACATTAGTGAAGTACGGAGGACGTAGCTGCATGATGCGGGGAGTCAGTTTTGCTACCGGGCCAGAATCACTTGTTCGCCCTCATGGTACAGTAAGTGCGGCAGTGTATAAACAGCTTCTTCGGTAGCTTGCACGCCCTTGTTTAAGACCTGTGGATGTGGCACTTTCACAGTTTGGGCAACTCTGCGCCATTTCCATCATTATCGAAGCACCGTCACAAGCACAGCTCATACTTGTTCGGGTCACGCAAGCCGAGCAGAGACCGCGCGTAACATATTGCATATTCATCATATAAAACTCCAATGGACGTGTCACTCGCCCGAAAATTATTTATAGCCAAACAAGACTACAATATTCCAGTCATTATCGAGGAACGGTCGCAAGCCCGCAGCCAAATGCACGTACCAGAGTAAATATGGCTCAAAGTGAAGCCCTGTCGCGAAATAGGTAAATTTATGCAAAAGCTAATGACGCACCGGCGCTGCTAAGGCACGTGTGGTGGCCACGAGTGGCCGGGAAGTGGCCGGCGCATCGATTAATTCATGCGTCATGTTATTATAGAATTTCCGTGACGGTGGCGCACCACTCGCGCTGATCACATCGCGGCGCTCGTTATGCACGCATCAGTAATCGAACCGTGCAACTGATAACAGTCCCGTGCAGGACGGTGATGTTGAGAACCTGCAGGGAGTACATCGTGAAGTGTCTTGGTTGCGCTTTGATTTTGAAATAAAAACATTTTTGGGGGTTAGACGGGACAGAGTAATAAAACTTGGGCTTTGAAATCTCGGTTTTGAAGATGTCAGTTTATTTTGAAAGTAACTTAGATATATTAAGATACACAAACTCTTTGCGTACAGCATAGCGCAAGATTGAGTAACTCTAAAATCTTGGAGCATGTTCGATTAGACGGTGAAGTTTAACCTTCGAGACTCTTAATCATAGAAACAAAAAAATTAATTATTGATCCAAATGCCATTCTTTTTACCGGTTTTCTATAACTTCCGGTAGCACCTTTGCATTTACGACGAACACGTTCATGCAGCCGAGCTCAGAGTAATGCATAACTTGCCTACTCTCGCCAGCTTTGCGAGATGTCAGATACCGGACCGTGCTCTTCAGCTCATGAATTTCTTCCTATCTTATTTCCATAGAGTGGGACAGGAAAGGTATAAATATATTTGCAAACAAATAAATAAGCAAATAAATAAAAACACGTCAATTATTATTTAATACCGATACTCGTCCCATAGTTTAATAGTTACTCAAGTTTGTTCTTGTAACGCAGTTTCCTTTGCTTTGCAAAGAAAATGATGGAAAATTAAACTGAAGTGCAGTTGATTTCGAACACTTCATGCATATCACTATGGGGTGGAATGGATATGATCTCGGTTACATTTTAACTACAAGTAGTACAACGGTACTAGCTTATTAAGATGAAAGTGATAACGTGGTCTGGCAATCACTGGATCACTGATGAGCGTAAAGCGTACTTTCGCCTACACTAAGACAGGGACTCGTCAGCTCTCCTTCGTATAGGTAATGCTCCTACCTCTTACTCCCATTGTAGCCTCCTACTATCGCAGCGCTATTATTTGGGTTTAAAATGCGGCATGAATTTCCATTTACTCGACACACTGTACATATAAAGTACCTGAAAGTGAAAACACCGAATGTGAATAAAACTGCATAAAATAGTCCCGGAGGGGGGCGGGAGGGGGCAATAGAGAGCAGCGTAGCAAAGGCACGCGGTCAGCAGAGGCCCGCTATAGCTGGACCGCAATCACGCACCGGTTGCGCTCGTTTAAAACGATCGAAGACCGAGCGTCAGGAGATCATGGGAACGTGGGTAGGTATTGACCGATCCTATGTCGCTCCCTAGGCGCTGCTCAGCACACGCATTTGTCCTGTTATTATAGCGAAGTGCTTATTTTACCATCACTGTTACATGATAATCGTCGCATTCATATTGCAATGCTACCAGCAAAAACATGCCTGGAGATATTCATTGACAAACACTCGTACCGTCACGTATGTTATATGACGTTATTGACCACGTGTACGATGCAATACTGCCGGGGAAAACAAGACTCGAGGTATTTATCGACATAAATTAATCCGTGTTACGACATGTGTTATTTTTATTAATTATTTGTCTCGTGTACATTGCAATGCTTCCAGAGAAAATATGATTTGAGTTATTCATCGATAAATGCTCTAGCGACTACTTAGGTTATACAGCAATGCCGAGTCACATACTCATGAATAAGGTAAAAAGAAATGCTAAATTTTGGTTAACAGACACTCTGGTGCTCACAGAAAAGTCCAAAAGGCAGTAAATTTTTAAAGAATACTTTCTGCCACACTTTTCATCATGAACGTAAGTAAACAGCTTTTAGAAAGTAATAGAAACGTCAAATTTCCAGTATAACATTTTCACTGTTCATTTTGCAGCTTATATATACATATCTATAATATAATAAAATTACTGTGTGGGCTGCTTACTGAGGTACTGTGGCAGAATATTGGCAATAATACATCCATAAGAATCAACACTTAATACAGTACTGCTATTTTATATTCTGTTCTTCTAAGTTTAATTATGGCAGCTAATCGAAAGTTCTGCTGTTTAGGTGACACCGTGGTGTGAGTGTGTGTGTCCGCACTCCGTGCCCGTGAGATTATGTCTCAAGGGGTTCAGTGGATGACAGAGTATTGTCGCTGTAATTTCTGCTAAGACTCTTGATATTTTGTTATGGTTTCGTGTCTCTTATTAAGTTGCAAGTACGCTAGAATACGACTCTTGTTTCTTTTTGGTATAATTTCTCCTTCTCTTTTTACAAAAAAAAATCGAAGAGGGCCCGAATTATTTTTGAGTTAATTTGTCTCCCACTTTTACAAAAAAGTTCCAAGTTATTTACTGGCCCGTTATCCAAAGAAGACACTGACGAAAGTTTCTGGTCATTGATAAGATTGATCATTATTTGCACGTGTGTGTTTGATGTTTAGCACAAACTAAGATAATTTTCATACCATTCGAGTGTAAATTAGCAACTTCAGCTCCGACAAAGAGTTTAATAAGAGTGTTTGTACATATTTTTAGACAAAAAGTGGAAATATTTGATATTGAGGATTTATATTTGTGTATAAGGACAATTTAGAATATCTTCTGAGTTTTAGTTTTATAGTCCAAGCTTTCGAACAGTTAAATACTAATCGCCCTGACTACGATTAGTGTTTAACTGTTCGAAAGCTTGGGCAAAAAACTAAAAATTAGAAGATATTTTAAATTATCCATATAAATTTTAGACACTATGCAATTCCTCTTTTCCGTAGGAAAATCGACAGGTGACCATTTTTGCGAATATTACACGGGTGAGGACTCGGCCAAAAAGGAAACGTGGCAAGTTCACGGTGCGAGGGAGCCGTGATGGGAATGGGAACCGACCGGCAGAAGATGCTGGCAACATTTGGGCGGCAGTTGCTGCAGGAAAAATGTAAGTGATGGTAAAAACGGACGCCTCAGCCAAATAAAAATTGCCTCTGTTTCCTTGCTGGCCAGTTTCGAGCAGCGAGGCAGGGAAAAAAGGAAAGTGCTTCTGGAAAATTTGAGGGAAAGCATTGCATTTTCGATTTATAAGGTAAACTAAAGCTTACTGTGACAAAAAAAAGGGATGGAAATCGCCCTGCAATTTTTATCATTAAAACAGTAAAGAAAATATTATCGGTGGGGAAAATATTGTTTTATAAAAGTATGTGTGTGTTTGTAACGGTGCGCTAACCGGGTACGTAGGAAACATTTTAACGAAATTGTAAAAAAGTATATCACCAAGTGAAAAATTAGCTTGCAAAGAGCAAGGTCCTGTCAAGCGTGGGAGAGAATGTAGACAGTTAAATAGGCGATCTAACCGAAAAAAATTGATTTAAATTCAAGAACTATTGGCAAACAGGTCATATAGGAACCGTAGCTAAATGCATTTATATTAGCCTTCTGAACGAATTAAAACATTTTTTAAAATCAAGAGTAACCCAGTAGATCGTGAATTAAAAAAAATATGATGGAAAAATTCAACTTCTTAACATATAGACAACTTCATTATATTACTGTTTAGCACCAGTAATTTGGACAACTCATTCAAAGCAAAAATGAAATTTTAGGTTCCACCTGTAATATTTTTAACAGAAGCTGCTTATTCATACATTCTGAGACATTCAATTTTGTCCGTCAATTCTTTTTCACCAGCGGTGAGCTTCAGCATCTAAAAGTTAAAGAGGCAAATTGCAGTAAAAATCCAAAACATGTTGTCTAATAAAGTAAGGGTTGAGAAAAAAGTAAGAAATTGAAAATTTCCATATTCCTGTGGCACCGTTTAAAATACTTCAGCGTGGACTGAATAATTAGGCGAATGGAATAAAATCTCAACCACATCACAAAGAAAAATCTATCCCGTGCCGCCGATGATGATCAGCGGTAGCTCGAGGGCACACGCCACTTAATGATCTCGCATTTTATTGGCCAGAAGTGCTGA
This sequence comes from Parhyale hawaiensis, assembly GCA_001587735.2. Taxonomy (NCBI): domain Eukaryota; kingdom Metazoa; phylum Arthropoda; class Malacostraca; order Amphipoda; family Hyalidae; genus Parhyale; species Parhyale hawaiensis. The sequence continues at coordinate 4,626,651 of LQNS02278161.1, forward strand.
TTATTTTTATTGCTTTTAGCAATAGCTTAATTAATTGGGTAGCTAGGGGAGGTCCTCAAGTGCCCTTTTCAGTTACTGAGCCGCTGCCTGAGGGCAGCTTGAGTGCGTCGGTTCGTGCCCTGAGGGCAAGACCAAGTGGTGAGCGTCTGCCTCCGTCGGGTGGTGGTGGTGTGATGCGTACAGTGGTGACGTTAGTGGCGGGCGACTCTGTAGTGAGTGATGCAATGATGGTTAGCCAAAATGATGACATGCAGAGGCGATGAGTTTCTCGGTACAAGCAGCAAAGCTTCAACTAGAGACGTTAACCCAAACAGGCCAAATTCAGTTGTGGTGTCGTAGTGGCTCAGGCTAATATGTAACGTCCTGACTAGAGATTGGGAAGTTAGATACCTCTCGGTTTCGGTTAAGTATGCCACCTGTGTTAAATTCTCTTCAGCTAAATTTAATGCTTAACCCAATTTATGTAACACATAACTTATGCCATCAAATTCATAGAAATCATTTGTTGCACATATAAGTAGAATTAGTCAAATTTTTTCGAAATAGTACTCGCCTGCGTAAATGCACTTTTGTTGGCGGAGTTTGCGACTAGGAAGGCCTTCGTGATGATGTCCTTTGAAGCCGATGTAGCAAGCTTTGATTTCATCAACCGTGTCCCAATGTATCCCTCCTAGGCCTCCTTTTGAGCGAGGAAACAAAAATAGTCTATGGGAGTCAGGTCAGGACTGTAGGGAGGGTGGAGAAGAAATGGGGATGGGTCATGGCAAGGGAATCATTGACAGTGATGCAACTGTGGACGTCCACTGCGGGGTTCGTCGGCGACCTCCTCTCAGCCTTCAGTGCAGGACTAATGATTATTAGAACTTGAGACGATTTCGATAATCAGACGCTCCCACAGGCCTAGTGAATTAATGGAAACGTCGCGGTGGCGCACTTCCCAAGTTTAACGTAAAATATGATAGCGTCGTGTTGATCCAGAGAAGGATCCATCGGCCCCTGTTACGTAGTCTCAAAACGGCATTCGTGGAAACAAATAGTTTAAGTCACCGAGACTGAGACCGATCCTAGTTTGAAGCATTGAAGTTAACCACCCCCTGCCCCCCCCCCACAACTAGCTCAGTATAGTAGAATGCGCTGCTGTGCATCGTCGTGTCAGGAGAAAGCGCTCGATTTACTATTAGAACACAGTTTGTATAATATTACACCTAAATTCAGGTAGTCCGCATACTACACTGGCACTAAGCCAAGATGGGAAGGTCTATCAGCTCAGAAATCGTGTTATTCCTAAGAAAATTTATCAACTCTGTTTTTTGTAAAAAATAATTACTTTCTTCGATTTTGAAGTTTCAACTATATTTGATTATATATAGTTAAGGTTCCTCAAACTTAAACTTGCATATGCTATGCGTAGAAAGTGAGCATGCACACTAGGCATGCACCAATGTTAGCACAATCAAAATCGTTATTATTATTATCATATAAAAAGAATATTTAGTTGTTAATGCAATCAATATCGGGCAATGCCATGATGTAATGCAAAAAGAATAAACTACTTCTATAGTGCAACAAAAATATTTTAACTCTATAGCTACTTAGTCATTTCTAATGAATTAGAATTGATGGAATATGAACGCCGATCTCTGATAAATCTGGACTATCCATCGACATGGTCTACGCAATAAATTAATTTACATGTTTACTAAGTTTCCCTAACAAAAATTAAGGCTGCTTCAAAGTTCTTTTAGGTTTGATGAATCTATAAGATCAATATGAAATTATATGCACGATATAATGACGTTGTGCTAGATAAAATAACCAAGTTTAGCATTTTTATGTTTTTACTTAAAAAAAAAACGCTGCTTATTCAGGATATTTAATTCCCTATCTAAACCCCTTACTATCAGCATTAAATATGTTACATATTAAATACCTACGTATTAGTTTTCGGTTACCATACTATCTTATTTATTATATAGCTGCAACCGAAGAGCGTCTTGGTAAAGATGCTTGATATCTCCAACCCATACTGTCAGTATAAAATATTTATCAGTTAAATAATGATTTACTGTTTTAGTTTAATAGCCCATATTATTTACTAACTGTATACTAATTCATGTTTTTACCTTAAAACCAAAATGCTACTAGTTAGAAATAATTAATTACATGAACATTATGCATCAATTTCAGCAGGAATGATATAATTATATATTGAAAAGGGCCCAGAGAAGCTTGCTTCCTCAGTACTGCCGCGTATGTACTCGTAACATACATAGAACCGGATCCAGGGGACTTAGTTAAGGGTAAGCCTACATAAAACGTACACTGCAGGGGTTCTAAATCAGAGGTGCTCTCACGTACCCACCCCTCTCCCCCCGGGGGAGCGAGATGACCTTTTAGGCGAGTGCGAAATCTTGTTCTATTTCTCTGTCTTACAAAAATTAACTTAAATGCGTTGAAATAATTAGTATAATTTTTTTGTCGTCATCAACTAGGTTATTAATCTTGTAGGGGGTAAGAGAATATATTAGAAATTCTCAAGGGTGTCATACATAGAAAAAATGGAGGCCATTGATATACAGTTTTGTAAACATGGTTACTCCTGCCGGTCAGATTTTGCCCTTTTTTAGCCGAGATTAACCTAAGTATGATTAAAAACCCGTTCAACCTGCGACAGATGTATCCTCAGAGAATTGAATGAATCTAAATTGCCAAAGTTTAGCAAAAAATGCCAAACACGAGCCGATATGCGTACCTGGTTGGAGTTCCCAGGCCCAGTACCCTACTGGGAATTTCGCCCCACCAGAATTTGAACGCATGGGTTTAGTTTTTAAGGGTGGGGGGCATAATTCTATTAAGATATACATTCAGAGACTTTGTTGTGAATGGGACCGAAATTCTTTAACCAGAACGAACTATGTTTTGTGAACCAAAAAAAAGTAAACTCTTCTGAAAATGGAGTCAAGATGCTTCGAGCATCGTCATGTTTATTGAAATGTAGCTTCGGTACAGATAATTAATGTCAAGAAGTAATAAAGATAAAATAAATATTACGCAAATTCTAATCAAAATAATAGATGAGTGTTACTCCCTGTAACTTGCACAATATACATTCCACAAAATAAAAACGCCAGCAAATTGCAAGTAGAAGTTCTCTATCTTCTATCCCGTGAAGAATATTTCATAGTCTTCCTTTAATATTCTAGGAGCAAACAAGACAAGCATTCTATTGCACAAACACAAGGAGCAGTTTAATTCGACCCCGCTTGCATTATTCTGGTTCACTACCATTCCTGGAGACGTAATGGCTTCCCAATAGAGCGATTTAGGAGGCAATTGCTTCATTTGTTGCATATTCATGTGATTAATGGCACCGCAGGACAGCTCTATTCGCTAGTGATGTCCTATTTTAGGTTAATGCTGAAACCGTCTTGGCAGCACTTGTTTGCATAGAGACAGTCCACATCAACGCCTCACTACCCTAATGACAGAAGATGCCAAATAATTAACGTAAATATTGCTTAAGGCGAGCGACTTACGAGTAAAATTTAATGACGAACGGCGAAAGTAAAAGCAAGAAAATCGTGGCGAGGTGACGAAGATTACGGCGCTACAGGCAATGTATCAACTATAAGAGCTGGTTCAAGGGGTGCTCAGCCCTCATTCGAGCGTTTGTACTGAGCGTATTAATATCGAAAGTAAACAAGAGATTGCCGTACGTTATGGGAGGCGTTTTAGCGAAAGCACAGCTCTTTTGTTTTAAATCACGAAGCGTGTTTGGACACGAAGTCATTAACCACTTACGGAGGGTTACCCAATGATTGCCGGAGCCGGAAAATTAATGCCATCGACGAGGGAACTTATGACTAAGCTGAGGGGCTGGTCCTAAGTGTACTGTGCGATGATATATGGGGCCTATTGCTTACTACCGAGCTCAGCGAACAAAAAAAAATAATAAATATAAAATAAAATATATAGCACGATATAGCACGATCACAATTCCACGTTGAGCCTGCGCACTCAGCCTGAAGTAAACGAAAAACTTGGGGTTATCGCAATTATAAGGCAAGTGAATTGCTTTAGAATTTCCGAAAGAAATTTGCTCGCACCGTAAAATTGGCTGAGTAAAGAAACTGCTAAAAAAGAATACTTCATTTTGGAATACCAGCGACATGTCCCAAATGAACCAACGTAATTTAGTGGTGCAGCTGCGCATACGGTAATGCGGGTCTGCTAGCAGCGGCAAGAGCCGATCTATTTGCAGGAAATCTGTGCCCATATTGCCATCGAAGAACGTAATAATTCAGTTCTGAGCGCAGGAAAGGTGCAACACTTTTGAGGAAGTCCTCTATTGCTACATAACAAGAATATCTGCTATATATATATATATATATATATATATATATATCCCTGCAGTTCAGGAAGTTGTACTTAAAGCTTACTCTTATGTGCAATTGTGCATCCCTCGCTACAGTGTAAGAATGCCTCTGCCAATGTTAATCACGGTGCTCTTTTCGGAGAAAGAACACGCTAAAGAGAAATGTTCGGCTTGGAATTGGCATGCCTGTAGGATGCAGCATGAGTTTATTTTAGAAGTGCAACAGTTGGAATGTGCCACACCGAGAAGGAGCGCGGGACGGCAAGAGCGCAGGTTTATGGTCGGACTCCATTAGCAAGGGCGGCGTATGGGCCTGGCAAAGTCGGTATCGCTCCCAATGTGTCACTAACCCTTGCTGCTCTTCCGGTGGCTTCTGCTATGCTTCATGTGTATAGCAAATACTTGTCTATACATGACGGAAAAACTTGGTGGTAGTAGTACTAGTAGTGGCAGTAATACATAGTAATAGTGCTGCCGCACCCTGTCAGTGTCGAAGAAAGCGAGAACCTGTAATTCTAGAAAGTGTAATGGGTAAATAAGTGCAGTACAGTAAGATATTGGTAAATAAGAACGTAAATAGAACATAATTGTGCAACAAAAAGACCATCTGGTGTTTGTAGTTATAGTACGAGACAGCTCAGTCATGTTAGAATTAACATAGTATACAACTCACCAATATCAGTATATTTGTACTTGTGACCAAAGCGCAGTCAAGTACAGTACGGCGTTCAAAATTTTTATCGTCTCAACTGGACTGCACAACCTTTTCTTCTAACTTCCAAACATGAGAATATGTAATAATCGTGAATTTTTGTGTGAGGTGATCCGTTTTCCCACGCTCTGCAACCGCTTCAGAGTGTCACTTGCACTCGTGCTGCCTTCGTCATATCACGTGACAGGCTCTCGAAGACACAGTGACACCTCAGATAGCTTTCTCACCTGCCCCTTACTTGCTAATTCTAACGTCACTTTCTACTCCTCTCGTCAGTTATTATCTGCAGCAATCGATGGCCTATAAGCAGCATCGCGCCGTCGGCGCTTTTGAGGCTGGGAAGCGAACAGATAGCCGACTTTGTAGGTGCTTGATCGTCCTTAATTGAGAGATAAAAGGCAACAGTGTTCGGTACACCGAGTCTTGGACTAACTACAAAACAGTGCACGCCTTCAGACGTCGGCATCAATAAGACGCACCGACGCTGTTCTTGAAACAGCGCCATCACAGCGTACCGCCACCGCGTGCCTTCTTGTCGGGGACTGACCCATGATGAATTTCTAGAGGCAAATTATGCTCGTAAAGTGGCAACACTGTAAACAAGCCCAATCCCGCCAGAAGAGTCACGCAAGCGAGACCCTATTTTAGTAAAAAAAAATTCCTACCTTCTGTTCGGTTTATGAAGCGACTCCACGTCCCTGCGTCTTCATTATTCCAAATAAAGCTTTCGTTTTGAACTTCGGCCCTTCAGTGACCCGTGATTATGGTGTAGACTTTCAAATATATTATTACCTCTCCATAAATGTTATGCCGGTCATTTTATGTGCGTGTATATTGACCTGTGTGTGTGCGTTTGTGTATTCGTGTATAATCAGTATATATATATATATATAAATACTTTAATATATTCCATTGTGTTTAGCCTTTTATAAATTGTTAGATGGTCCATGATTTGGATGAGACCGGTATATATAGCTAGTGCTGTTTAAGTACGGATTGGGACTTTACACCAGCCTGGTGTAAGTACACCTTTGCACCTTTATTGTTTCCAAAGTACGTACATGTACAAAAACCTAAAATACAAATTAAAATCATTATCACATCAATTGTATAGGAAACAAGCCCTTGAAAAGTGTTGACACTTATTGGGCACATATCATAGAAGACGATACTGTCTTAAACAGTAGTTTTTAAATGCTTTTTTGAATAACTGGTGTGACATAGGTTCGATTAGATTTTCTGGGAGCCCATTGTAAGCAGTAATTGACTGAAAAACAGTGAAACGTTTTTCCACTTCAAGGCGAACTGAAGGCAGATTAAATCTATTGTTTCTCATGTTGTAATGACTTGTTGGGAGCAATTGGGAGAAAATGTGAATCGAAACAATTTGTTTCACCAGTTATCGCCATTCGGATGAATTTAAGTAAAAAATATCGATAAACATCATTAAACTTCAATATCTTCAATCAAAGTTCTGTGGAACATATTAGGATGGCGGACATATAGTTAAACTACACATATATGAGTACATATACCGGGTATTGTTTTAGGCAAACAAATTTCAGCAAAAGGTAGAAAAACTCAAAATGAATCGATTTTCATGAATGATAAATGCCCAGAACTCGTTAGTTTTCGAGTTATAACGACTTATAAAGAATATTTAAGCTTTAAGTAGTTTACTTCGTGCGCGCCAATGTTAGCGCTAAATTTGATCGTTCAGCACGTTTTCCGACCACATTCCTGCCCACGTGTTTTTACTGTATCGATGTTGATGATTATTTGGGCGAATGGCATGAGGATTATTAAGCTTGAGCCCAATGCTGATTATTGTGAATGATAAAAACCCCTTCAAGAGTAAAATACAATTCATCTGTGGAAAAGAATCAGCTTAGAGAAGTTGGGATCCATTGTTCTCTGTTGCATGAGCCCCTCTGAAAATTGTACATGAGGTTCAAAATCTGGTGGCAGTAACCCTTGCTTTTTTTTTTTTTTGAAACAACAAGGATGTAAACTCTGACGACGTAGTGTCCGCCATACAGTAGTGTGATTACGTTAAACGCTAAGTTTGAAACAGCAGATATATTTTTTCCTAACCATGAAATATTAACAGTTTTTACTAAAAAAAATAATGTAAACTGCCTTGGTGGGGTCACAAACGGGCTGAACTATCAAAACTAGCGCTAACATTGACGCGCACGAGATAAAATACTTTAAGTTTCTTTATAGCTCGAAAACTAAGAAGCTTTGGGCATTTTTTCATTCATGAAAATCGATTTATTTTTAGTTTTTCTACTGATGGTTGAAGTTTTTCCGCCTAAAAAAAAATACCCGGTATATTATGCGCATAGGAGATAAACTTCACTAGTTTATATATGGGTGGGTTAGTAAGAATAGTTTGCTGTCACGTAAAATACATGTAACGCACCGATACATGCATGTTTTCAAGAAAACACCTAAACGGCGATGGCAATGTTTGATGCTCATAGTTTCAGCATAAATTATCTCTGTCCGTACTCAACAACAGGTTCTTTGCTTTATTTACATAAACAAACATTTACACTGTGCATAGACAGAAGATGTGAAGTAATGACCTATTCTCATTTTTATTGTCATTTTTTATGCAAGTCCCATAGGTACTCGTACTATATATACGAGTACTCGTACTATGAGATGTACTGCATTGCAATACCTAAAATTCTTAATTCAGCATGGAGAATAGAAGCCGTACATAGAGATGCTTGTAAAACAGATACTTGAGCAGGAAAATATTTAAGAAAAAATTACATTCTGAACAAATGGTAGCTGATTGCTTTGCAAAAGAAAAAAACGTAACTGATTGAACACGATTGTTATAAGTGTGGTACTAAGCACAGATAGCACATATGGTCAGCTGAACCTTTGTCAAGAAGTGCGTGGGATAAAATACGACATGGAGCATAATGTACGCGGCTTGAATATCTTCAAATAATATTTAAATTTCGTATCATCACACTGCATATTGTGCATGGAATTTCGTGTGGTACGAAGGGATGCATGAAGAGCACTCGGCTTTCAGCCAATAGTAGAAAATACAACCTAAACGCTACGTAAATAAGCATAATGAACAGCACGAGAGAATGAGAGCAATTTTTAGTTTCTTTTCATTCGCCTTTCAAAATGAGCTACACTATCAACAAAAATATTTAAATTGTTAATAAAGGGCTTATCGATGTGTAGTGAATCTCTTACACGACAATATGAACTGCATATTGAGCAGCGTAATTACCAATCCACTAACCTGTAAATCGAAGGTACCTCTGCAGTAACCCCTACCCGATGACTCAATAGAGCTCCCATCAGCACCTCGGCCCTATAATAAAGCAACATTAGGAGAGAACCAATGTTTACATGTGCTCAGTCCGGACTGAAATAATCATAAGGCAGTTCTTTGTGTGTGTGGGGTGGATGTAGTCAATAACACAGTCGGGACTCCAATGCAAATGTTGCTGCCACTTCAGCCTGTGTTTACAGTTGGTTTCGTATGCTTACTGTCGAGGTGTGGGTAGTGTTATTCTCACCCGCGGTTGGTGGCATTGTTTTGCTAGTGGAGATGCAGAAATTTTCAGTTAATTATAATTAACGATAATCTCGCGGTGTTAATTTATTTATAGATTTCCCCGTCGCAGTCGCTACTTGGAGATTCAGTAGATCTCATGGTAGTAACAATAGTTGTTATAATCTCAATAAATTATCAATAATACAAGCAGCACTAGAGCTATCTTAATTCGTGTAGGTATAGACACCGAGGAATGAGGACAGAGTGCGCTATCAGTTATTCAGTGTTTATTCCTGGGATGTTGCTACCCTGACATCATTTTCGGCCATTCCGGAAGCTTCTACACGATTTAGCGGCTAAAACAGCCGAGAATTGTATTAGGAAATGCGAAAGCCTCGCCTGCTTCTTCTTACATGTCAGGCGTCAAATAAAATACATTTCGTTAATTCCACTACGAACGAATATTCCAACTAGAGCACTCTGAGAGCGCATACCTCCGCCAAGCGAGGCAACGGTAGCAAAAAATTCAAATTGGCTCTGAAATCATAATTACCTCCGCCAAGGAGGTTATGTTTTCGTCGTGTTTGTCTGTCTGTCTCTTTGTCTGTTTGTTTGTCTGTCTGTCTGTCACCAGGATAACTCAAAAAGTTATGAACCGATTTGGATGAAATTTACAGGGATTGTTAGGTATGTTAGGAGGAACAGATGATTAACTTTTGGTGAAGATATGTTCATCCGTTTGT
>LQNS02278161.1:4636282-4684556 GCA_001587735.2 Parhyale hawaiensis
AAAAAATTGAACAAGCTGTTATTAATATAAAAAGGCACAAATGATTAGATTTTGAAGTTTATGCAAAGAAAATTATGGTTCCAGAGCCAATTTGAATTTTTGCTACCGTTGGCTCACTTGGCGGAGGCATGCGCTCTCAGAGTGCTCTAGTTCTCTTTGTATTAACTCCAAAATTAAATCACTCGTGTCTTTTTATAGTAATAACAGCGTGTGCAATTATTTTGAAGATCCGCTCATAACTTTTTGAGTTCTACTGCTAATAAACGTTATGACAAACATGAGTCAAACGAACGTACCGATCTGCACCAAAATTTAATCATTTATATCTTTTAACATTACTAACAACCCCTATGAATTTCATAAGGATCCATTCTTTATTTTTTGAGTTATTGTGCTAACAAGCATAAAATTAAAAACAGTGACAAACGAATGAACGAAAAAGCGGATCATTACCAAAATTTGGTCATTTACTCTTTGTTATATACTTAACAACTCATATCGATTTCATAAAAATCCATCCTTAACTTTTTGAGTTATGGTGGTGAGAAAAATGAGGCAGACAAACAAATACACAAACAAACAAACAAATGGATGGACATATCTTCACCAAAAGTTAATCATCTGTTCCTCCTAACATACCTAACAATCCCTGTAAACTTCATCCAAATCGGTTCAGAACTTTTTGAGCTATCTTGGTGACAGACAGAAAGAAAGGCAGACAAACACGACGAAAACATAACCTCCTTGGCGGAGGTAATAATCGCTCTTTCCTGACTACCATCACAGCAAAAACGTGCAACACCTTTGAATTGGCCTCCAGCTGTCGTCTTTACATAAGTCCTGGCCACTAATAATACTGTTGCAGCCAAGACACGGATTGAACGGTTACATGTACAGTCCACACAGCTACGTCAATAGCAACATAAAGTGGATACAAATCAAAACGATCCGTTTATAAACAAATATTCAGAATAGCAAGCAGCAGTGATGCACAAATATTCAAAATTGTGCTCAACTGTTTACATAACACTTTTTGATTGATTAGAAAAGGTACCAACACCAAGCGCACTTCATAAGATTGGAACACTTGGTATATAAATATGAGTCTACCATGCTGATGTGTCAACATTTTAACTTCGACAGGTTGTAGACTGCCCCCCTCAGTACATCTGTGTCTCTGTACAACGTGCAGTAATTAGAGTCAACACAACGGACCATAGTTAAAGGTAGATGATGAAACATTAGCTTGTTCTAATAATAATGATCTAATAAAATGTCATTAATGCTTTCGGATAATCTGGTACCATAGGAACACCTTCTTATGATAACTTCTCTAAATTTCGAAAAATCTCAATAATCAAATTTACCAGCGTAGAGCCTCCCACCTGATGAGCTAATGAACAGCGAAACGCGCGTCGTGGGTTAGTGTTTTTTTTTTTCAACTGCTTTTCTTCGAGTTTTGCAAAATATTTATGCCATATGAAGAAAATTCTAATGTAATAAACGCTTTGTGTATTTAATTTGTTTATTTCGTGTCAGCTCTTAAAGAAATAGGAAATAGACTGCAGATTTTGCAATTAAGTTACGTTTCATTCATATCGATGACCAGGTTGCAGAAGATGGCGAAGTGGGATCCTTTTCCATTTATCTGAATGCACTTCTTGCTCGAAACGCTTCTTGAAATCGGAACATTATATATGCAGCTTCTGGAGTCCGATTCTATAACTTTTTCTGTCAGGTCACGATGCATAAATTCGGTAGATGATCAGCGGAGCACTCACGCCGGGCAGGAGACAATTATTTCACGGACAGTAGACAATTATCCTTCTAGCTTACTATCATTTTCTGAGAGAGAGCACATATTTCGCTTCACAGACCAAAATTTCAGCATTTCAATGAAGCAGATATTTGAGTATGGAAGACAGTATCATAGATACGGTGCTTTCACATTGCATATAGGTTGTCTAGAATTGCATTCAAATTTATTGTATAGTTTTATTCAAGATTTTACTTTGAAAGACGCACGCTTTTATAAGAAAGAGGATAAGAAACGTATAAGAAGAACGAGACAACTACAGTCTCAAGAACGAAGACGTTCTACCAATGGAGAGAGATGAAGCGCCTATGCGACACAGTGACAAAAAATACTTGAAGCAGAAAGATTAAAGAAGGGAATAACAGCTGCTAATAAGCGTGAGCGGGAAAATGTGGAAACGACAAGTCAGAGAAAAGAACAAATATGTCGATTATTGGTGAATTTTTTCACGCACGGGTCCACTGGTATACGGTATATATAAAATTTCTAATTTAAGGAAATCTCTCAATCTTTACTCTGCCACTATCCACTACATGATAACGCACAGTTTGTTGGTTAGCTCTTGCTTGGTTCGTCTCTTTATCCCGCTTTGAAGGATAAAATGGGAGAAAATTCATATATGCTGATTGCCCATACGATGGGAAAGGAAAATTTTCGAGCTTTAAAGATCAGCAAATAAGTTCCTTGAATGGCCTGGAGGCTGGACAAATCGCATTCCCTGAAGCTCCCTCCATTTAAATATGAAAATAAACTTTCTCAAGTCCTCCTACAAGCCTGCGAGGTAAAATGATCCTTTCTGTAATGGCCTGTTGCCTCCGATGTTGCAAATGTTGCACATCAGCAAGACATCACATATTGTCAACAACATCAAATCTGTCACTTTTTTTGCTAAAATTGGCTTTGTTTTTCTCCCATTTTTCTCAGTCTTCTTCTTTTTTCGATTACGCAACATCTTCACTAGAGGTGAAGTTGTTTATGCAGAGCAGACTCCAGAAATGAACTTCAGATTTTCACTACTTCACGAAGATGATGTGTGGGTAGCAACATCCCTGTAACTAAGATACCAGTGTGGATATATTTCTACCGCTTGTTGAAATTCACTTTATCCTTATTGTTGTTTTTGCATCAGTTGCTGTCATTTTGACGGCCGTGCACTTTAGTACAATAATAAGGTAATTTGTTTGTTGGTTACTAGCTAACTTGATTGTTTACGTGCTTGCTTATGCTTAGGTGTTCCGCCCCCTATCAGTAATGTATAGGATAAGCACCTTTACGCGGAGTCAGTGAGACCACTGCTTAGCAAAATTAAAATCTTAGCTTTGAAAACGTCTGAATTACTTCTGAGCGGTATCATGGATACCGAATTTCACTTCCTTCCAAAAAAGGAACTACTATAGATGAAGCTCCTCGCTTCCAACAGCAGAGCAAACAGTACTTGTACCGAGCTCATGAGGCGAAAATTGATAATACAGAAATAAACAACGAAGAAGGGAAAAGCAGTTTTGGAGCAGGACACGAATTAAGAGTATCAAAGAAAACGAGGATTTCACTGAAATAATTTCCTAATCGATGGAGGTTATGTTTTCGTCGCGTTTGTCTGTCACCAAGTTCTGAACCGATTTAGACGAAATTTACAGAGATTGTTAGGTATGTTAGGAAAAACAGATGACTAACTTTTGGTGAAGATACGTTTATCCGTTTATTTGTTTGTCAGCCTCACTTTTCGCGATGCCATAACTTAAAAAGTTATGAATAGATTTTTATGAAATTAACTTGAGTTGTTAGGTATATAATAAAAAGTAAATGATCAAATTTTGGTGATGATCCGTTTGTTCGTTCGTTCGTTTGTCACTGTTTTTAATTTTATGCTTGTTAGCACAATAACTAAAAAAAAAATAAATGGATCTGTATGGATTTTATAGAGGTTGTTAGTAATGTTAAAAGACATAAATGATTAACTTTTGGTCTAGATCGGTTTGTTCGTTTGTATGTTTGACTCATGTTTGTCATAACGTTTGTTAGCGCAGTATAACTCAAAAAGTTATGAACAGATCTTCAAGAAAAATGCACAAGCTATTATTACTATCAAAAGACACAAATGATTAGATTTTGGAGTTTATACAAAAAAAAATTATAGTTTCAGAACCAATCTGAATTTTTTCTACCGTTGCCTCGCTTGGCGGAGGTATGCGCTCTCAGAGTGCTCCAGTTTATTTTGCTATCATTTTAGGATGGCATGAGTCACTTGTTTGATAAGAATTAAGTTAGCTGCGTGTCTCCAATATACGAATGGTACTCGCTTGATAACTACAGAATGCGATAAGATTCAATTTCTCACAAGAGCACTCTGAGAGCGCCAACCTCCGTCGAACAAGGTAACGCTTACGAAATATTCAGATTGGTGCTGAGACCATGATCTTCTTTGTATCAACACCTAAATTTAATCATTTGTGCCCTTCAGCAGCGTTAACAGTTTCAGTATTTTTTTTTAAAGATCCGTTAACAATTTTTTGAGATATGCTGCTAACAAACATTCTGATAAACAATAATCAAACTCGCAAACGGACCAATCGATCATCACAAAATTAAATCATTTATGTCTTTTCACATTACTACCTAGAGCACTCTGAGAACGCATACCTTCGCCAAGTGAGGAAACGGTAACGAAAAATTTAAATTGGCTCTGAATCTATGATTTTCTTTGTATCAACTCCAAAATCTAATCATTTGTGCCTTTTGATGGAATTAAAAGTTTCCGCAATTTTTTTTAAGATCAGTTCATAACTTTTTGAGTTAAGCTGCAAAAAAAACTTAAGACAAACGTAAGTTAAACACACAAATCGACCGCTCTGCACCAAAATTTTCAACTACTATATTATTGTTAGAGAACTGTGGCGACGCAAAAGCGAGAATGTCTTGGCAACAGTATAAGCCCCTAACTGTGTGTGCGTTTTCGCATCGCCGGCAACTGTCCATTGGCATCTCTGTAAGGAATTTGTCAAGGAAGTATAATTATGCTATGCTGGGAGCTGTAGGTGATTGCGAGAACGCTAGGGCTCAGTTCATGGTATATATGGTCACCGAATGCTATAATGGAAACAACTGTTGTATTAAAGCATATAATTAAGAGCAGCCTAACCGCTGGTAATTATCAAGAATACTATCCATGGGAAAATGCGCCCTATATATACCCACGCCATGCTTACCTATAGCGATATATATTTAAGGTTAAGGGCAACCATAGAAAAAATTACCCGGAACTTTCCATACTCTCACTAAGCTACACATTTCGATCGTGTATGAACAAAAACAACAAAAGAATCATGAGCGATTGCAGCCGACGTGTTTATGACTTTACTGCTCTAGCGTTGGTATGTCTGTGGTCTTCGGCTTATCTGGTGGTCTAGCTGCCACGGCTGCTTTTTTTCAGACCTTCTTTAAATAATTAAGTGGCGGTGAATGAATAATAGGCCTAGACGTCTTGTCATGTCCTGGGGAAGCAGGTATCCCTGGTACAGAGTTATGACGCACATGGTGCTGCGGCTAGCTCTAAATAATGCGTGTAATATGCTCTTAATAGTGTGTAAAATTTGTGTTAAACAATGTAGTGACCTGCACCCTCAATAAATGATGGCAAAACACTTGTTTCTACGTTGTCATCGTTTCCTTCACTCTTCTTTGTGAAACAGGAATATCTTCCTCTTTTTATTTATCGAAATTCGTTCAATTAAACAATCTGAGATGAAAAACTGCTCTTCTCTCTCCTCTTTTTTTTTTTCTTCTCTTTTCCCCAGTATTTTCTATCTTACTAACACAATGGCAATAGCTCATAGAGGGCCGGGGCTAAGTTTCGGTGTCTCTTGGAGAATGGGCCTGTTGGTTCGTCTACTGCCGCTCATCTAATCTAATCTAATCTGTACTATATAAGAGTGTATTGTTACGTGGTATGTAATTAGGAGTGGGTATATATGTATATAATTATGAGAATAAGAATTGAATGAATAAATGCACGTCGTATTCCCTAATTGTAAATGAATGTTTAATTACGAACGATCCAGTTGATCATTCGCGGAAAATAGCACATGACAGAATTGTGGTAGAAATAATATAGAAAAATTGCACATAACAAGTTAGCCATGTCCCCAAGGGGCGAGCTATTCCCCAGCCTACCTACTAAAAGACTTAGCGATTGGGTTTCATACGGCAGCTGGATCAGTAAAACACACGTAAAGATCTCAAAATATATTGGATAAAGATCATGGAAATTTAATAAAAAGAGGAAATCACATGAAAGCAAGAATTAAATAAGCTGTTTTGAATACAAATTTGAATTAGAATTGATACTGGTCATAACTGAACACTTCACAAGTACTCAGGAGATATATCTATGTGTAACTTCGACCGCAAATCTTTGAAAGATTGAGCACCATCAGAAATTCAAATTAATCAGTCGAAATATTGAACCAGGTGGCAAAAACGGTCAATTATTCTTGGGAGAAGAGGCACAATCTGAAGGTGCTGTCTAACACAATATTCGCCGGCTGTTAATTCAATCACTGAACCCAAAATCAGGACGGTAATGCTCAACACATACACACAACAGATGAAGGTCCGTGCAATATAGCGGCACTTGAGATTAATTCACTCCGCGAGCAAAAGGAGAGAAGTTTTGGTATTGCAGATATTTTCCCTTTTTTTGTGAATCTATGTTTTCATAACAGTATAATCAGTGTAATCTTGTACCTATGTTACAACTTAGAAAAACTTCAGAGGCGTTCAAAGATTTGATTCAAGAAAAATTGTATTGGCAACGACCTAGCTTATTGTCGTTCAGCAGACAGATTGTTCTCCTATCTAATATTTCAGATCGGAATATAGAGACCAGCCTATCAACGAGCAAACAACCCAACCAACCAAGCAGCAACCAACTAATAAACTGTGTGTATGCTTACACAGTAGGATGATAAGAGCTGGAAGCTGCTTTCTCTCTTTTTTTTAGTTTTCCTTTTCTTACTGCCTTTATTGGAAACTTTATAAGGGCTTTCGAAATTTGACCTATTTTTGTAGAATTATGGTCAGAGATCATGTGGCTCTTGAAGTTCCTGCAACAATTATATTTATTCTGTATCATTTTTTCTGAGCCGCAAAGTCATAAATTCTTTACATGATCTCACTTTTTTTGCAAATAAAAACTTTTTTAGCTCAAAGGGGCGAGTGTCACTGCTCAAAATTTTCGGCTTGAAGAAAGTAAGAAGGTCTTTGATCGCAAATCGTCCCAAGGAATGTCTTGCAGAACCGTAAAATCGTAAGAAATATGGAATAATAATATCCACTCCCAGCTTTGTAAGTTGTTATATATTATTATTATAACTGGGACTATCACTGCTACCTGCAGAGCAACTTCATACAAACGAGAGGTCAATTTCACACAAATTGAAGATATTTTCACATATATAGTTGATAATCATTTTATTAAGTGGAAAAGATTATTTCCACAAATAAAGATTAAAGTCATTTTTCCACAAACGAAAATTGTAGTCTCGGAAATAATAGAAATACAAATTTATACAACAAACTCAATTTCAGGGCAACGAGTAGGCTTAGACTATCACAGTTCAGTAATAAACCTGTGTCTTACAATCGTCGAGAGTGTAACAATAAGATAGACATCGCTATTGTTATTATACGTCAGAACTTCAAAGAAATATAACAATTTCCGGCATTTGTACCGGCATTCATCATATTTGAAAGCTCACTGTTTAATAACTTACTGGACGAATGATTACTGAAAGTAGCAGATAGACCAGCTGTGAGAGGTTACGTGCATGGTCGAGACGACTCGCTTCTGGACAATTCCAAGCATACAGACTAATGCGGGATTATCTTGACGGCAGCTGTACCAAAAAAAACCTCATTTGTAACACATACCATCTGAATTTTTGTTTCATTGCTGGAAACATTCTACAAGAGTCCAAATCAGCCAAAAACGTCTAAGGCAGGCCAGAGCCTTATACGCTCCTTATCATTAGAATATAGAGTTTATATATTTATCTTTGTCAGCGCCATGATCATCACAGGGCGAATGAATGTCAGACTATTCCACAGTTCCAGAGCAAGCAGAGCCATCCAGGACTAGGAAATGCCTGTCGCCTCTACGCTAAAGTTTTAACTGATAAGAAACTTCTCACCTCTCACTAAGTGCCGCTCCTGCGTATTGCGTAACATGCTCTGCTGGCTTTTATTTGCCTTGAGCCAATGTAGAGGTTCTTCACACTAGGCTAGACTAGTGCCCGCGCTGCCATGAAGTAATTATAAGAAAATGGCAATAGAAAAATAATTAGATTAACTAAACCAATATTTCTTGACATTTCTTTGTAGGTTTTCTATGATGAATATCGTTCCCTTTTCCTTCTTTGATATTATAGTCAGTTAACACAGCACGAGCTCAAAATAATAAACGATTTGCAGTGGGAAGCAAGTGAATTTAGTATTAATAGTAATATCTATAAGAGGTAGTTTAGCCATATTGAACCCTGAGATTTCAAGGGACTCCTTTGTCATTGAGAAAGTGAATTTCTACATTGTAATAAAGACACGGGGACGGAGACCAGGCAAGTTTGTCATTAGCAAACTCTAAATTACTGTTTAATGTGATGGCTACTCTTACTAGAATTACCAGGTAAAAATCTAGTAAGAAAGAAATCACCGTAGCTTTGACACCGGCAAGATCACCCAAATATTTAAGTGAACTATAACACGAAGTTAGCTGCTTAATGTACAACAGCTCAATCAGTCACTGAAACCATAGCACTAAGTTAGTGATGGAGTAGACCATGACACAAAGTTAGCTAATGACCGAAGCATAACACCAAGTTAGCTACTGATTGGGGCATAAACCCCAAGTTAGCTCTTGCAACACATTAATCAATCCTTCTAGCGAATTAAAAATAAGAATGCTTGGGCTTATGTTTCAGCAAGCAGCAGTAGTCTATCTTTCTGGCTAGTTACTTGAGTTAACTTTAGCTACAGTAATGCGGAGATTTGGCTATTGATGCAAATATATCAATACTTCAGTTTTAGATCAGCAAACTACGGTAATCTGTCGGTGAACTCTCATCTTATCTAACTTCCTTTTCCGCATTGCGGTTGCCGAAGCTTCCCAAAACAAGCCGGTAAGTCATGCAGTCAGTTCCCCATTTAGTTATCTGCTTCCCCAGTCTGGCTGGTGTGGGCCTCCCCAGCGGTAGCCTTACCACATCCTCCCCAGCTGCGGGTGCCAGGTGCACCCAACATGGGGATCTGAGCTGGTGTGCGCGTGTGGCAACGTGCCCCTAGCTGTCGCACCACGTGCTGTTGTTCTTCAATAACAAAAAGACAACATCCACGTGCTGATGTGTTTTGTTGAGGAAGGGAAAGATGAATTTTGCGTGTATACGGGCATTAGTGAAAAAAAAAACGGTACTATCGAACTTAAGAATATTCTTTAATAGGAAAAAAAGGTATCCCAGATTATTTATTATTGAGCGGGGGAAAACTTCAGCCACATCTCAATAAATTTTCATGAAAAAAAAAGAAAAATAAGTAAATAAATAAATAAAATATTTCACCTTTTGACAAGCTCGACAGCAAGCAAAAAATACCCCAGAGCACTTTCTGTTCTTCAATCATAAGATGTCCGATATCCTAAGGCCGTTGATTATAAACAAAACCCTTACCTAATAAATGCTCAATTTTTCAAAGGAGGGACAATGCTGGGTTTTCCGAGTAAAAAAATATGTACTCTTACTGGGGCTGAAATGGAACACCAATTAAATGAAGACAGACACCTATGTCTGTGACGGTTCAAAGCAGACAATAACATACACTTCGCCCATCTGTCTAGTACACTGTTATCCTTGTACAAAGCAATTCTTTTGTTTATTAACAAAGCTGGTTATAATGATAACCTGAGAACATTGACAATGGACTGTTAGTGTTCCCAGCCGATTTACTGAAAAATCACTCACTGAGGCCACATTTGTACTTTCCTAAGCATAAAGAATTTTGTCACGAAAAAATAAGTTACAAGTGAAATACAGTAAATTCAGTAATTACTGATAGTGGAAGGTGCCGCCTGTTTATGCACCTCGTGCCACTTCGGAGGATCAAAGATCCCTCTTGGAGCCACTTGCTAAGATCCCGTGTCTCAGCTGTAGGATCTCAGTAGGATCTTAGGATGAACGAACCCTTTCTCAAGGCGACCCAAGCTGCTTCGCAGCCTCGTGGGAATGCTGCTTAGGGAAGAAGCTGCATTTCCCGCTCTGCTGTTGACGGTGTCTCCGGATACCATAATATATTTTATAACACAAAGCAGCACGCTGTCCTTTTCTATGGAGTCAGCATCACATTATCAACCGTACAGAGCATTAGTTCGTTTTCTAGAAAGTGACTGTATTACAAAGATTCATTACCTTTGTCACTCAATAATAGCAGCTATTTATTTTCTTCTCCTAACACTTTGACGTATTTTCAGTAACTATATAAAAACATCTTAAAATGTTCCAAAGAATTTTAAAACTGATTCGAAAAGTCGTCTTACGTGTAGGGTTTCAAAGCTTTTGTAACCGACAGCTTAGCCGCGTTACGTACATTTTTTTTCTCCTTCGTATAGCCTCCTTTTATATCTGTTCGGACTCACATTTTCAGTAAGGGCGTTTTTAATATACAATAGTAGGCATATACCTGTGAACTTATTACTGTAGTACGAATGGGCTCTAAATAAATATGTTCCAATTAGTATTATTACGACACAGAAGGTGCCACCCAGATCCTCCCTCTGGACACCCAACGGAGTCTCCGGATGTTCCCTAGGGAGCAGCTTCCCCCGTATCAATATTGCATCACGCTGCCCTTATCGAATTATGTACCTTGTGGTACGTGAAAAGAATATACAGTTCCTCGGCCAAGATACAATAAAATAATGTTGGAGAACTCTGTTGCCTGACTCCAGTTGTTTGTTAATGTAATTGTACCCTGTTTTATCTAGTTAGTCCAAGCATTCCAACATTTAATATTTTGCAATAACTTTAGTTCTAGAAATTGACTGCACAGTCAATATGTTTCATTTCTGATGGCCACAACGACGTTCTCAAAAGAAATTTTATATCCACTAATTCCTCATTCATCACATTTACGCACGCTAACCTAAGCTAAACTGTATAAATCACCAGTACGTGTTGTAAGAGATGGCGATGAAAACCCACTAACTAATAAACTAATAGTTCCCTTTAGGTAAAGCGTAATTATGTCTCACCCGCAGATGCCATCGACAAGCGTGAGACAGCACTAAAACACAGCGATGCTGCATCACGGCCGATTGTTTTGCGCGTGGGAGACCAAAGATGATGAGCCCAAGCACGTAGACTGCCACGTGCGTGAGATGAACTTCAGCAGCATCAACGTCATCGTCTTGTACGCGAGTCTATAGATGGATTGTAAACTGTAAGTGAAAGGTGTATGTAGGGAGAAAATTCAGCATAAAAGTATGGGCGGCGCTAACCCTATCATAGCAAGGACGTTCGACTACTCAGTAAAAGGTATTTTGCTGTATGAATAATGAATACAGCGGGGAAAAACGTTTGTAGCAAAGTAACTCTACCTGGTTAAAAAAGGGCTAACTCTTTACACAGTCTTGGAAATAAACAATGAATGCACCTTATAAATCTCTAGTAAATCCTCTGTAATTGCAGATTATAGTATGTATGAGTAAAACTAGTATTATCAGCTTGGGCTATCTAATATTACAGCTTTTTCACTTATAATACGAAAAAAGAACAGCAAAAGATGCAATCAAAAACCCTCTTCGGCGATACCATTAAATACTAAAATTTCTTATACTGCAGCGCACTGGATCTAATTATAGTATTTCCTTTGCTAAATATCATCTAATAGATATTCTCAAGTTCGCAACCCTAACAGTCAAATTAAGTAGGGGTGATACCATACTGAGAACAAATGGTGCTGATTGTTATTCGTTGATATTATTACCACTTCATTACATTTTAGTGGAAGTCTCCCTTGTCACTGCAATGGTTCGATAGAGGAGACGCAAGGGATGCGTAGTATGTCCAACAAAAAAGGCAAACCCCCTTCGGACGACCACCAATGCATGGGAACAGCAAGGCGACGGAGGAGAGGAAGTTCATGTCAACTAAAAAGCACATATAGTGGGACAATATAAGAAGTACTTGACCCACTCCGATCACTGCCACCAAGGCACCACGTTTGCTCCAGCAGCATTTACACAATACGCCTATTTGTCCGTGAATATCGAGTGACACGATTGTTTGTTTCCAGTCCGTCTGAACAAACTGGGCCCTGGCCATTCGTCTGTCAGTCCTTCCGGTTCGTCCATACGCCTGTCCATCCGATCTCCAGTTGCGTCCGCCCGTTGCTGCCGTCTTGGAAATTGTTCCATTTGATTGTCTTTGATTGTTGGGAGCAATAGATTGATTGTGAAGCATAACCGAGCGCCGTCAAGACTTAGAGCATCCTGACAACATTTTGTGATTAGGATTACGGGTCAGGGTGTTCGTGTGCGTCCCTGGTCACATTTTGTGGCGCAGCGTTCGTCGAGATCTGCAGTAATTATACCTCATTCTACGGCCAGAGCTAGGGATCGCTGAGCGTTCTTCTGTTATAAAGCATAGCCGAATATCGGTAATCTCTAAGTTATGCCATAATACTAATATAAGAGATCGAGTTTGCCAAGAGTTTGGGAACCTTATGTTATATTAGCCGGGACTAGTGGAAATAATATGGCCCGGCATGCAAGATTTCTAAGATGTGTGAGAATATAGTGAGTCAGAATGTAAATGTTTTCCTTACGAGCAGAAGCAGTGGAGTTATTGTCTGATAAACAGCGCCCAAAGTACAACTGGCCAATTAATAACAAAGAACTCAGTAGTATCGACAGGTGAGAAATGCTCATATCAACGATGTTGGTGATCGTAAGAACGAATGCGAACCAATTAAGGCACACGAGCCCCTACCGAGGTTGACATGCTGGGATAGTACAATGTGCTTCACAGAGTACCTGATGAAGTAAGAACTGACGCCACAGAAAGAGTGAATGGGAAGAACAGAGCGAAACAACAAGGCGAGGGAGCCGCAAATGGAAGAGTCGTGTTCCGTGGCCTACTGGAAAACCCATGCGCACTGGTTCGTACTGAGAATAGAGGTCAATTAGCCTCAGAGGAGTGTTAAGCTGCAGTCGACTACAGATCGTCAAAGATCCAGGGTGCCATCGATGGAACGTTATAATAGAACGACCCGTCAACTCCCTCTTATAATGCTGGGAAAGGGAAGTACCCCCACGGCAGCTGTGCATACCTATTAATTGCTGCAAGAACTCGCATGCCTGTGTTGGCACTCGAACCAGCAACGCCCCGGGTTATGAGTTCAGCACACTAGGCTGCTGCTACCACAGGTGCTCAGCAATTGATGTCTGCAACGCTTTTGCGGGGATAATAACCGTTTCCAAAAATAGGGAAGGGTTGAGAGGGCACAGATCGTAGCATAAGAGCCTCTGTTGATGGCACTATACATAGTTCTTCGGCTGCAGCTTTATACTCTCCTGGAGCCAGTTGACTGATATCTACATCACGAACCAGTGCGTGTGGGTTTCCCAATACGGGGATATGGCCATATTTACTGTATCTTTAGCCACACAGCAGCTGGTACTGAGCTGAGTCCGTCCACGTACCGTGCTAGGCTCAGTGCTTTTTTCATTTTGGCATAAATGGAAATTTACGGTTTCATATGCACATGTGGACGACACACAAATATTAACTGAGATACAAGCATTAGTTGACGAGTGCACGGCCCTATTAGGTTTATTCAAAATCTTTCAGGATCGTCAGAGAGACAACATCATCACATTTAACGAAACAAAAGTCGAACTGCTACGACATGGGAAAAATCCCTTCCTTATTTTATCAACATTCTTCGCAATGGGTGCTAGGAGCCCCATCGAAAGACAGATAATTTTATATGACTAGGGAGTGAGGATGCAAGATAATGCCCGTCTTGAGGCTACAGCCGCAGGTAAACGTAGGAATGAAATGGAGCTGATGTGTCCATTGAAATTCCTTGTAACGAGAGGCAAACATGGAAACAACTGATACCGCCAAGGATAGAATAGGTACTCTTGCCCTCCTTAGATTTCAAGTCAATGCAAAAACCTAGAAGTCATCCAGAGACGAGTTATTACTCAAATTTCAGGTATTCAAGAATTAATTTATGACAGATGACTTGCCCATTTCCATAGATACCGAATCATTGAATCCAAAGAAAACTTATAAGCTGTAGTAGACCTGATTCTGGAAGGAAACGCTGTAGAAACATGTAAGTGATTCACTGTCTTTGCGAAATACGAATCCTGATTAGTCTAAATTTAGACGACGGCAATGCAGTTGTAACCAAACAGTCTCTGAAAGTTTCACCGTTCTGCTTTTTAATTATACGCTCCGTCATACTCGAAAAGCCATTAGCGATAAAACTGGAAAGTTCAGAAACTTATGGGACACACACACTAACTAGCCAATTTTAAGCGGTTACATGCAATGAGGAATAACAAGCTACTAGCCCTTCCGTAAGTCACGGTATGCAGCCGAACGTCGGTACACGACAGGTAGAGTGCGTCACAACATCTAGACTTCGTCTGAAAAAATTCATCCGTATCAAAGGTCCAAATTATTTTTCGCTATCTCTAATAAATCACAGAAATGATAAGAAAATAACTTGCAATGGAAGAAAATTATCTTGCATGCTCTGCGGAAGTACATTTCTCGTATCCGTTGCATTCATACTATACTTTGTATTTTATAAAAAGCTTTCGAAACTTTAAAGCAAAGCTATTGAGCGTATCCAGCAGGCTTGCTTCCCTCGCACGGTCCCCTCATCTTACCCTCACCGCCCCTCACGGCCACCGAACACGACTCTTCCATTTGCGGCTCCCTCGCCTTGTTGTCTTGCTCCTTCTCATTCACTCTTTCTCTGGCGTCGGTTCTTACTTCATCGGCCACTCTGTGTAGCAAATTGTACTATCCCATTCACTCTCTCTGTGGCGTCAGTTCTTACTTCATCGGCCACTCTGTGTAGCAAATTGTACTATCCCATTCACTCTCTCTGTGGCGTCAGTTCTTACTTCATCGGCCACTCTGTGTAGCAAATTGTACTATCTCATTCACTCTCTCTGTGGCGTCAGTTCTTATTTCAGCAGCCACTCTGTGTAGCAAATTGTACTATCCCATTCACTCTCTCTGTGGCGTCAGGTCTTACTTCAGCAGCCACTCTGTGTAGCAAATTGTACTATCCCATTCACTCTCTTTGTGGCGTCAGTTCTTACTTCAACAGCCACTCTGTGAAGCAAATTGTACTATCCCATTCACTCTCCTGGACAATCTAATAACATGGTAAGATGCAAATGGGCTAAAACTGAATAGGGATAAAACCCAATGCATTGTATTTGGCACTCAGCAACTCTAGAAGCAGCTGCAACCTTGCTCTATTTCCTTCAACAGCTCAATCATTACCCCTCGCAATGTTGTCAAATCGCTTAGGGTGTGGATGGATAGACATCTAACGATTGACGATCACATTAAAAAATTTTGCAATACCGTAAACGGCACGCTAATATTTCTCCATAAAATTAAACATCTCCTGGATCAAAAATCCCGTCTCCCTCTCATCCACTCGCTTCTATTCTCTCATTTCAACTACTGTAGTTTACTCTGGGCCAAAGCCGCTGAATATCTGGTATCAGATGTACGAAAATCCTAGAAAATTGCTGCAAAAGTTGTTCTCAATGGAAAATTCCTCAAACGCGATCATGAAAGCCCACCGTTAGAAGAGCTCCAGTGGCCACGAATTAGTACGAAATTCAAGCTAGATGAAGCACAATACATTTTCCGTTCGCTGCATGGCGCTCCTAGAAATGCCGAGGTTGTGCAGTTTACTCGAAACAGCGAAATCAGTGGACGATCTCTTCGGCGAGAGTATCTTCAAGTGCGCTATGACAGCACCAAGGCTGGTCAACAAACTCTTTCTATTTCTGGAGCTATGCTTTGGAATGCTCTTCCCGCTTCAATTGAGGATGTGACTGAATACAATCAGCTCACCAGGATAGTGTTATCACACTTCGAGCAACCTCAATAATTGCGCAAAAATATTCTAGATGGATTGTGCTAAAATTCTCCAAGTCATAGAGGCATACTCTGCTGCCAGTAATAAAAATGTGAATAACTAATATCTTCTACACTTGCTTCTTTTTTTCATATCCAAAATATAATACTACTAGATACGCTGGTGGCGTACCGCACAGAGAATTTGTAAATGTACTATATTTCATTTGCTGTGTAATTTCCCATTTTACTTCTTTTGTTGAGTAATTTTATTCAGTCTGTCATAGTCACAGACACACTCTTGCGTAACGGGCAGAGCATTTGTAGACTTACTATATTTATCTTGATGTATAATTTTATTCAATCTTTGTCATCAGAGGGAAAAAATGTTACGCTACATCACATGTGCATCGTGTATATGAAATTGTTTCATGTATTTTTATTTTCTTTAGTCTTAATTTTTTATTCAGCCCTCAGAGGTAGATTCTGGCGGGGCCCTTTCCTAGCCAAAATATTATTTGGGCCTCACGAACCCAAAGGTCCCAATTGCCTTCTCCGTATGAGATGTTGCAGCTTGCTGCAGTTCCTGCTGAAGAGGTTAGTTTTGTAAAGTTACGTAGGCTCTCAATACTGTACTTCTCCCTCTGTTTCGGGAAGTGGGCCACTGATCGAGGTGGCCGACCTACACCGCCAGGCTTCTACCTTCTCCCCTACGGAGAACCATAGGAGACACCATATGCTCGGGCGTATAACAATCGAATTGTGTAACCAGAGATAAGATGAAAACGTTAAACAAAATCTGGCGATTCTTGTCGCATTTTTTTACACTGTATAGTATGTCTATTTTTACTTTTACATTTTCTATCTTCTTTTTCATCGTATCGTAATGTGCACTATTATTCTAACTGCATTGTCTTTTGACTTTATTTTTCTTGTAATACATGTCCGTTTCTCTTTCACTCTTGACAAGGGCTAGCTGGTCTATATCTTCTAAACCTCACAGCTCACTTTTCTCCCTATTTTTATATCCCTGTAATCGTACGGAGTGTGAACTGGTTCGCTACACCTTGTCTTGGCCGACTGTTTTCTGCACTCTGCCATTCATGCTCGCAATAGAAAAAAACTTCTTCGCTCGATTCTTTTTTTTTCTAGCCAATTGTTTTCTGTAAACGCTACTTCATACTCCCAAAAAACCTATTTTGCTTTAACTCTGTGTAGCCTACGTTTCTCTTATCATCTCATTAATGATATGTAGGCATTGTGCCAGTGACTCTCAGCACACCATAATTATGTGTAGCTCTCTTACGTTAGTGTTTAGTATTATTCTTAAGTTAGTTTTAATCATGAAAACCTCAGGCGCTGTGCCCTAATCTTGTTGGACACAGTACCATATGAGAACAATAAATGATTTTTCTTTCTTTCTCTTTTTGAGGCGTCGGTTTTTATTTCATCAGCCACTCTGTGTAGCAAATGGTACTAACCCATACTATCATTCAGTGACGTCATCGCTTACTTCATCAGTAACTGCGTATAATTTCTCACGCACTCTCGTCTTGTACTGTCAGTATTTATTTTGCCAGTCTCTCTGTGTAGGAAACTGCGCATAATACACTTACGCTGTAGCATTAATTCTCACTTCATCAGCTACTCTACATAGCCACTTATGTCTTATTCTCTCACACTATCATTCTGGACAGGATCAATTCCTTCTTCCTCAGCTACTTTTCTCATACACTCATTTTGGATCGAAACTTTCAACTTTCTCAACCACTATATGTCTCATACACTCATTCTGGGTCGAAACTTCCAACTTCCTCAACCACTATATGTCTCATACACTCATTCAGGGTCGAAACTTCCAACTTCCTCAGTCACTATATGTCTCATACACTCATTCTGGGTCGAAACTTCCAACTTCCACAACCACTATATGTCTCATATACTCATTCTGGGTCGAAACTGTCAACTTCCTCAACCACTATATGTCTCAAAAACACTCATTCTGGGTCGAAACTTCCAAATTCCTCAACCACTATATGTCTCATACACTCATTCTGAGTCGAAACTTCCAACTTCCTCAGCCACTATATGTCTCATATACTCATTCTGGGTCGAAACTTCCAACTTCCTCAACCACTATATGTCCCATACACTCATTCAGTTTCGAAACTTTCAACTTTCTCAACCACTATATGTCTCATACACTCATTCTGGTTCGAAACTTCCAATTTCCTCAACCACAATATGTCTCATATACTCATTCTGGGTCGAAACTTCCAACTTCCTCAACCACTATATGTCTCATATACTCATTGTGGGTCGAAACTTCCAACTTCCTCAACCACTATATGTCTCATACACTCATTCTGAGGAAATATGTCCCATGTTGTGAAATAATTTCTTAGTTCATCAACCACTCATGTTATCGTAAACTCTATCCTGTTTTCTCTCACTCTGTTACCTCAGTTGTCACTTCATGCTTGTAACAAGCTTCTTGCATCAGTGTTCTTTCGTATTAAATTCGATAATTTTTTTCGATCAATATAATTTGAATTCTTGAATGGTTCATCAAAACAAAATTTTCATACCTGCAGTAAACCTGACTTGTGTGTCATATAATATACGTTGCGTGCCATATGACTTTTTTATGATATTAAATATATATTTTCATCGAATCAAAAAGGGTCATACAATATACATGACTTAATATATTTATGCTAACACCTGGTGACTTCAGGATCGAATATGATGGAAATACAAAGCATTGAAAAATCCAGCGTTCAATTCAAAGAAGACTACACCGCCATAACAAGTTACAGCCGCCAATTTTACCTCATACATTTAACTGAATGTGAGGGAAATTACGGCGTCCTATACAATGGAACCTCAATTCATTGTAATAGTGCCCATATTATGCACCGATGCGATCAATACAGATGGCCAAATTCGACAATTTCATTATTATTGGAAGATTATTATATGCCAGTCACAGGACAACTATCGCTACCTTTTAATCCTTTTTATTATTTTTATTGATCGTGGGACACCTACCCAACCTGGGACAAGCTGTAGGCGTGACCGTGGGCTGAGGAATATTTAGAATTCTGGTATATAAAGCCTAAATTTAGATACTGAAAGCAACACCTCAACGATCACACACATTGTTGTCGCTCTACATTCACAAGCTACCTATTTTTTGAATGGCTAAACATAACAATAAAGTAGCATGACGCTCAACTACATATGTCATATAAGACGAAAAAGAAGTAATATAGCTAATGCGTGCCCGTGGAAAACTATTTAGTGAGACTACCGTTGAGTTGAAATTGGATTATTATTTAGCGACTTGCTGATATTGAAACGGGAAGCGTCTATATTGTTCTGATGCACGTGTGTACAAGGAGTAAATGAAAAGAACTAAGCCTCCAGGTAATGTATAATAACAGATTAGTTGTTGCAGCATTCGATAGCAATTAATGTTAATCGGCACGAAGAATGAAATTATACCAGAAATCGTTATAGTTTTAGCAGTTAATGTTAAAGAGTTTTTGCGTAATGTTCTCCGCCACACACTACAGATATTGCAAGGGCTACTGAAAAAAGTTGAAGAGCTGTATAGCTTACTGTTATCAAGTAGCAAATGCGGATAAAGCTTTGACATATTCATCAATGACAACTGTTGTTGTATTTTGCTTGATATAGAAATGCAGAGTTAACAAATTCTTCAATCATAGCAACCGTTGCAGCATTTGCTTTACTAGGAGAACTGCGAATAATGTTGAAAGAAAAGCAGGTTGACGTTGATGAATCGATAAATACAATTAAATATAAAATTCATGAAGGTAATAGTTCGCTAATATTACACTGAAAAATACATTCTCTGATAATAAACTAAGATTTATCATTGTTTCATACTAATAATTAGGTACTATAAAAACAAAGCAAAATTCAATAGATAATTTGACGTTAAGAGTGTAAGCTGCGCGAGATCGACAGGCCATTATATTTTATGAGGTCGAGCACGACACCAGACCTAACACTACCCTGGCTAATGGACTTCTTACCAATCATTCCGAAACAAGAAAAGGTTCACTACACCTAGACTGCAATTTATGACCAACGACAAGAGCACTTTTCAAGGTTTCGAAATTTGAATTTACTGGACAAAATTTCATGACGATCACCATAAAGAAAGATTTTTTTTTAGACGAGTCTGGTTGGTTCGCTCACGGAAGTGGGTAATCTGTACCGTGACCGATACACCCCACCTGATTGGTGCAGATTACAGGTAACTGCACCCAGTGCACCTGAGCGTTACCTGGGTTGACGAATCAGCAGTAGGGTTGGTAGAACCCGTCAGTAATGGCAGCCAGTTAAAGTCTTGAGAAATGGAAACAGCACTTTGGGCAAAGTCGCTTACGTTCCCTGAGTATAAGAGCGTATCTTAATAATTAGCGTCGAGCAGTTGCCGAGCGTAAAAATCAAGCTACTTTTAGTGAAGCTTGGAATGGGAATTACGGCGGCAGCTCTGGAATTATTGTGAGTACTTCGAAGCCCTTCGTGCCAGCAATCGAAGGGCGAGCGATTGAAGCGTAAAAGCTTTCGCTGAATTTGCTGAAATGACGAGATTTGTAGTGGCTCGAGTGAGTGCATTATCATAATATTGTGAAGTGCGGAGCTGCTCTGCACGCTATATGTTTATGTGACCTACATAGATACTATGAGGTATAGACGTGGGTACTATATGAGGTAGAGACGTGGGTACTATGAGGTAAAGACGTGGGTACTGTGAGGTAGAGACGTGGGTACTGTGAGGTAGAGACGTGGGTACTGTGAGGTAGAGACGTGGGTACTGTGAGGTAGAGACGTGGGTACTTTGAGGTAGAGACGTGGGTACTAGGAGGCATAGACGTGAGTACTATGAGGTAGAAACGTGGGTACTATGAAGTAGAGACGTGGGTACTTTGAGCTAGAGACGTGGGTACTATGAGGTATGACGTGGGTGCCATGAGGTTTAGACCTTGCTATCTTGAGGTATGGAAGTGGGTACCATGAAGTTCTAAAGACGTAACTGTCATATGATATAAATGTGAATTCTACAGGGCATAAAAAAAGCACAGATTCCGGAGGTATAAACGTGAATACCATAAGGCATGGACGTAATAGCCATGAAACACATACGTAAATACAATGCTGTCATAGCCTCTTAGAGACGGTGAAGTATAGACATAGCCAGATATCTACATTGGAATGTGGTATACGTGAAGATGCCGTGGCATATAACCGTATATATGTAAACTATGCCATGCGCTATAGATGTCGATGTGATGAAGCATAGACGTAAATAACAGAGAATAAAACAAATATTATACAAGTACTATTTGGTATTTACGCCGGTCGATACTATGTGGCATACATGTCAATACCATATATAAGGTGAAAACGAACTCCAATTGACACAAACAGAAAGATGGAATTTGGACTTTTCAAAAGGGAACAATGCGACCAAACTAAACTACTCACTTCCGTTATTTCCACGACAGTATGTACAATGGCGTGAATAAACAACGAAAGCGCCGCCGTGGGTGTGAACGGAGTACTTACGGCTCTCGAATACGCGTCTGTATGCTTAGCGATAAGACAATGCTAATTTAACCCCATTAGAACAAGGCACTACATTCATAGCGGGTGAGACAATGTTATTCCTGCGAAACACAGACTTTTCGTTGGGCCTTTAAATAGAGTTGACCAACGCTTCTAGCCCAGAAACACACGTTGTGCTACACTTTACGTATGCAGTGATCACGTCTAATTAGGCATCATAACCATGGCGCTGCTCTAAATTTGTTTGTACCCCCGGCACTGTACGTTATTTGTACCAATAATCGAAGATGAAGAAGCCGTCCCATTATCCCCTCGTTGGTGATCACATTGAGGGCGAGCATGCGCTCGTGAACGGCGCCTCCCAAGATTAGCATGTTATTGTTTACGCATGTCAGAGGGAACCGCCCATTAGATCCTTTTTGTACTGATTTACGGGGCGATACGGTACTGTAGACATAGCTTTTGCAGCAACGTTTTAGCGTACATGTTAGCACGTTTAACACACCTCTTGTTGGTACTCTGTACAGGCATGCGTTGGCTTTAACTGTTAAGATAATATCACTTCATATGTAGATTGTTATTACCCACAACAGTATAGTTTATCCTACTGAATTGAGACGTTGATTTTGCTGGATTAGTAGAAAGTCAGTTCTCGTACAAATAAGAACTTTCCCCTGGCTCCAGGAAATACCCTCAGTTTTCAGGGAGCAGGAACTGTTGATATTTTGGTAAATACAGTATGTCAATAAACAAGAGTACAATTCTGCAGGCAGGCCAACGAAACGCTGTGCAGAAATGAAAGTGAACAATATCGTGTATAAGTAACTGGAGAATATTGCCGTCACGCCCTAAAGAAATAACTAAACTAAAAATATTGCAGTCAGGTCAATAAATAAAAAAAATCGAAGATGTACATGGCAAACATGATAGAAAAATGAACAGTATTTCAGGTCATGAAGCAACGAATACTGCAGAGAGATATATGATCAATGTTGCAGGAGAATCAATGGAAACACTATAGATGGGTTGCACATCATTGTGGGTCGGTGTGAGTGGATGATGTGAAGAAAGGTAAGTGATTATTATGGCAGGCGAAGCGAAACTTATTGCGCTTATCCAATGAAAAGGCATTACAGACAGGTATGAGAACAACATTGTAGTAAGGTACTATTTATTTATTTATGTATCATATGTTTCTCCACGGGCGGGAGGTGATCTTGGATTATTCTATTAAATGCAGCTTATATTAAAATATATCATGCAGATATTAATATTACAGTTATGAAGTTAGAACCTAATCAACAAGGCTCAATGATATCACAGACCAAACTACATATAGTTAGCTGAACTGGCACCGCAATGGTACAACGTAACGATTACCCTCGCACGAGGAACAACACAATAATTATGTTTTCTACTAATTTTACAGTTTGTTACATTAAAGTAAGGTTAATGCAGTTATTTCTTCCCGAGAACACATCTGCACGGCTTAATAGTATTTCACTTCATTGACGAAATACTATTAGTCTATTACATACAATAGCATCTAATAGGTATAGTGGTACCATACAGCACGACCTACAGTTCAAACATATAAATTCAGAAGAATCATGTATTTATATCTCATAATAGGACGGTTTTCATCAAGTGAATTATCATTATTGTTGTCATTGAATGATTAGTTTAACCACCGTTTCCGCCAAAGGGCAATCCGGACAGTGATGCTAGTCGGCCATGAGGCGCAATTAGGAATATTCTATCTCGACATCGGCTCGTCTCTGCCATATAGTGTAAGTGGCTCAATGCACTACTACTGGCAGGAAAGCAGCGCAAAGAATAGGAAAAAATATTCGAGTTGACGGCCCCTTTCACGGCATTCCACACGAGAGAGACTAAAGGTGTCCCGCGTACGACGTCAGCTATCTCGATCAGTAGTCCACCTCACGGAACAGAAAGGGGGAAAAGTAAGCAGAGAAACCTACCTAACTTTATAAAACTAACATTCTCAGCAGGAATTGCGGCCAGCTGCAACATCCCCTGCGGAGAGGGCACTCAGGACAGCTCTTGGATTCGTGTATTCATCAATTGAAACTACCACAGTATGGGATTCGCAAACCAGGCCCAATTGAACGCATGATCACAATAAGCTGATAACTGAAATTTGAGCTCACGCAGCTTTAGAGTATAACGTGTGGTTGCCATTGAGTGACTCCATATAGTCAAAAGGCAAGTACCCGTACCATTCTATTGTACCTGGAACCAACAGTTAGCCACTTGCGTGTACCTACACTTTTATATGGGATGAGACACATTTCCCATCTGGACAAACCACAATGCGATTAACGAAGACATTCACTCGCGTGTATGCACAGAGGTGACATTTGTTAAAGAGTAAGAGAATTAACGTAAGTACCAATAACATTGTAAATACGTAGGTGAACAATAATGCAGACAGCTAAGTGACGCAGAAGTAACCGAGCAATATTACAGGCAGGTAAGAGAGCAATAGTGAAAAAGGTAAGTGAATAATACTTCACGCAAGTAATCAAAAAATATCGTAGGCAGGGCAGATAAGTTAGCAATTTTGCACGTAGGTAAGTGAACAATACTGCGGGCAAGTAAACAAACAATATTGCACACAGGTAAGTGAATATGTTGCACGCAGGTACGTGAACAATATTGCACACAGGTAAGTGAACATGTTGCACGCAGGTACGTGAAAAATATTGTATACAGGTAGGTACGTGAACAATATTGCACACAGGTAAACGAACAATGTTGCAGGCAGGTCAACAAATGTTATGGCAGGCAGGTAAGTGAACACAATCAGCCCTGGCACGTGCACGCTTACAGGGCACCAACATTACACCCCTGATTTACAGCACGTACACTAACAAAAGGTCGACCTACACGCGACTTAAACTCAGGAGCGCAACTTATAATCTTATTTTATGGCACAAGCAGTTATTCCCTGGGAGATGATCAATGAATGATATTGAACGTCTGTGCGATAAATTAACTGCGTATGTGTCTCAGTGCAACCGGCATCGGTACGGTATATGATCTATACCTGAGATTCGAGTATAGCATACGTGTCCATAAGTTACGTAAGTCAAGTATAACATATGTTCCTATAGGTTAAGTTAGGTTCCTATCCCCTAACCTAACAAAAGCTAGCCTAAGCTAACTTAGGTGAACCTGACACACACGGAGAGCAACGTTTCTACAGCAGAACCTCGCCACCTTATTTGCTGAACCAGTAAACTAAGGCTTGTATTTTTATATTTATTTAGCCGTGTGAATTCATTGTCAACGATTGGACCTGCTTTGTTAAGGATATCATCAGGCAACGGATTCTCAAAAAATGGTAAATTACGAAGGATTTCGGAAAATATGGACCGTATAGATAGAGTGTATACACGAGGAACTCTCGTATAGCTGCAAGTACGCCGAGGAGGACCGCTCGCAGTAACCCTGGTGATTCTATATGATCTCTGTTTTAAGTCAATTGAAAAGTCAATAAATAGCAATTTCGGTAATTGTGAAATTGATAACGTGTCGCACAACAGAAGTCGCCCATGTAGTACGGTATTATTGTAGTTATAATTACCGTCTCCCACTATCATTTTTGAAATAGTATTTCCAGAGCTGGGCGAAGACGCGAGTGTTTGCGTCGTTGCGTCATTGTGTCGACGACGCAACGGCCGTTTCATAGACGCTTGACCCAATGACGCAAAAGTTTTAAAAATGACGCAATGACGCTGACGCAACTACAATGACCCAAATAAACATTTGCGTTATTTGCTCCTTAGGAACAAGAAAACTTACCGAAACAAAAATCACTGATATTTTAAAACGAGACATACCTCGCGACCTAGTGGCTCACGAGCCTGTGTGAAACCACAGGAATAGTTCGGCGCGATATAGACATTGTGTCCCTGATGCGCTTGTGAAGTTTTTACTACTACTGTACTATAAGCAGACCAACCGTTGACCGTAATCAAGTTTGGTCATTTATTACTTTTACATAACTTGCTAACTAACAACAAATCAACAGAGATACACGAACAGACATACAAGATCATCACAAAAAAATGGTTATTTGACGTACCTAACAACTCATGTAAATTTCATAGAAATTCATCCCTATTTTTTTTTAGTTAAGATAGCAAGAACGAAAGGCAAGCAAATAAACGGTTGAACGGATATTCACCGAAAGTTAATCATCTGTTACTCATCAGATGCCTAACAATGATGCGTGTATATTTTGTGAAGATCCGTCCTTAACTTTCTGAACATTTTAGTGACAGACAAAGATACAAACAGAGGCATACTCGACAAAAATATGAGTCCTACTGTATGCGTAAGTACGCATATTATTTTTCTCGGCAATGCGTGTATATTTTGTGAAGATCCGTCCATAACTTTCTGAACATCTTAGTGACAGACAAAGATACAAACAGAGGCATACTCGACAAAAATATGAGTCCTACTGTATGCGTAAGTACACATATTATTTTTCTCGGCAATATAAATCACTCCTGGCGTATTCCATCCTATAGGTATATGCGAGCACGCAGTATATACACCGCTATTTATTGGACAGAAGAACTACTTTTAATTCACTTAGCCTCGCAGTATCACTAACGGCACAGGAGAAAAGGCCTTCCATTTAGTCACTGAGCCCTACAGCATAACAAACAGCACAGGGGAAAGATACGTTTAATTTACTTGCCCCTGCACGTGAAGAAGAAGCACAAAGTCATCAGCACGGCCGCGGTGCAGCGGTGCACAAGATTGCTTTTATTGGAAGCGCTCGATTGCACGGCCCTGAGCGCGTGGGAGTGGGAGCCTCCGCGCCGCAATCTGGAGTCCCTTCCCTCGTAGTTTGCACAAGTCAATCACTGCGACACTCGTGATTGCTGTGTGTCACTACACGCATTAGATGTGCCACTGCCCTCGCACCGTTCTTGGCCGGCCGCCCCAGGCTAAGTTACGATGTTTGCTTCTGAGGCGGCTAGGTATAATTCTGTTTTGGTATGTGCACATTGTGCTGGTATAACAACTATGTTGTACTTTGTGGAGCATAACGTTGCTTTTAAAATGCCAGGTTCGTGAGACAGTACCGCTAAAATAAATACTTCTGGTTGCATCATCAGCTGCTAGTATTACTTATGGACTGTTGAAAGCACCGTACTGTTTCTTTGTCTAAAATCTCCAATGGCCGCTAGCTATTTTACATATTCTAATAACTGAGCTTGAACTTACATAGTATACACATGAGGCATGATAAGAAAGAGGAATATATTTGAATGAGAATAATTATTGAGTGAGACAAAAACACACTGAACCGCGAAACTGTTTCATTGATTGTGGTAGTTCTATAAACTACGTAGGTACGCTAATTCTATAGCGCCACGTTGTTGCGACTGTAAATTTGATAAATCTCTACAATCATCTTACTCTTTAAAGTTCAAGCCACCTCGCAAATCAGTGCGTTTTACTCCTATCTCTTAGCGCAACTTATATTGCTGACACTATGTCTCAGACAATCTTTGATCGCCTGCAGCCGTGCACTTTACTGGACCCTAGTGGGCATTTACTAGTGGGTTTCCTAATTCGGGTGTGGGGTAAAGATGGCCTTACCTTTACAAATATACCTATTAGCATCCGAACAAAAGTCAGTATTGAATCAGAGGTTTCACTATCTGTCAGACGAGTGCCTACAAGCTGCGCGTACACGCTTACTCTCATTACAATATTTTTATCTGAAAGGTACGTTGTTCCTCCGCCAAAGTTCGCGCTGCCAAAAATAGTTGTTGGTCGTCTTTACTTCAGTTTAGCTTCAAAAAAAGAAAGATTTTGATTCGGGGGAGTCGCTATCCTACATATATCCACTAGTGTTTACTCTGTTTAAACATACTTTCGCTTTCCAGCTACGGTTATTCTAAGACCAAAGTTTCCACTATATGTATTTGAAGAAAACTACGTCGGAAGAACATAAAGCTGTCGATTTCATTCCCATAAAGAGTAAACTAACTACATTGTTACACTGATTAGTTTACTTTTGCTTTTACTATACGGTTGGTCCAAACCCAAATTTCGCACCGTCACTGGAAGCAGCACCCACCACCACCACCCTTGCCCCTCCTCACCACCACCACGTATGTTTACCAAGAGTCCGTCTAAAAGATCCTGCAGCGCTCTCAAGTCTCCCTAGGGGCCAATGACAAGGATACTCTGCAAGACTAATTGCGTGTCCTTCTCCGATAGCGCAATCATCGCTCTTCTCCTTCCCCGGGCCTCCTTTAGCGGGATTGCCTAAAGATGTCCTGTGTATAAGAATTATTCAGCGGACCTCGAGGAAATTACGCTAGGCCTCGCTGCCAGGCCAGGCGTTCTGCAGAGCTGTAGTTGTTGCAGTGCCGTTGTTTGTGTACTACTGTCCGGGAACATGATGTAATAATTATTGAAGATGGTTGATTCACGCAGCGTGAAATATTTCATCAATGACATTTACCAGAACTGAGAAGCAGCAGAAATAATAATAATAATGTGTCATTATCTTAGGCAGCCGAATTATTGCTGAATTGGTATTTATTATTTTCACTGTAACAGTCTTGCAGTAGATGTTATATAAGATAAACAACCTCCGTTATTCCATAATAGCACTATTGCTGCAATAGTATCTACATGTATTACGTCCAGCCACCTATTTGTAACACGATCCAGTCTTGTGGACTTTGTTTTTACCGATGAGAATTGTACGAGTAGATGCTAAAGCAATATCCACTACCATAACTATAAGCCACCGTACTGAACAAACTGCATTAGCTGTTAATAATTATTGAGGCTTTAGGAAGTCTTCCAACCAAGCCATCATCATGATCCTCTTATTACAATATTCATCTACCACCTTCAACCATCAAAGTAACCTCTGGTAGATGCTGCGAGCGTGTCAGCCACCGTCTACAAACACATCTAACAAACCCTCGTCAGCTCTCAGACCAGACCGAGGGCACCCCTCCCTCCACTTGCTGTCACTAGCATTGGCTGTTAACAAATTTACGGAGGCTCCGTAAAAGCAAAGCCCGGACCTGCTAACAATATTGTGATACATGCCAATAGTTGGACTTCGAGCTGCTCATCTGCAGGGCTTCCTGCTATGTTATACGGCGCTCAACACTACTGTTGGTCAGCTGAAAGATAGAGTGCTTCGAGTGAAAGTGGCGGTTGATCAGAAGTTTTCATTCTTGCTGTTTCTATTTTTATTGTGCAACCATCGTTTTATACTGTCCCTTTTTCCCTTAATGAAGTTTATAATTATTATATTTATGCATCTGGATATTTAGTAAAAACGGTGGTAGTGGTATTATTTGCTCAACGGAAGATAGGTGTTCCCAAAATGAACGTTTATGTTCATCAAATGAAAACAATGGTTGTTTGAGGACTACTACGTTTCGAAATTAGCTGAATGTGTCATCAAGTTCATTAGCGAAACACTGGTCTTTGAAAAGAGAACAGTGCATTTACCGTCAACTAAACGCTAATGATTAGCTAGTAACAGGAATGATTTATAAGATAAGTATTGCCAGATTTATCTTGCAAGCACATTTTCGGTAATAATTATATTAAACTAGTGGACCAAACGCAACCCTTTTTGTTGAATAAGTCATAAAAATATATATTTTAAAACATCTCAGCTTAAAAAAAGGGTTAATTGTTTAGATGAGGCGTAATTGAGTGACATCACCCGTAGCACCGTTGAAAATGAACATGTCCAAACACGGCCTTGCAGGTAAGCGCCCAAGTGCCTCCCCGTATCCAAGATACCCTCTCCGCAACAAAAAGGTTGGGTACCTCGGAATTTTTTTCTTCAGTATTAGATAGGGGAAAAATAAGGCTTCGGACGCGCGGACGGACGGACGGACGGACTGACAGACAGCTCTCTTATTACCTCCGGCAAGGAGGTTATGTTTTCGTCGTGTTTGTCTGTCTGTTTATTTGTCTGTTTGTCTGTCACCAAGATAACTCGAAAAGTTATGAACCGATTTGGATGAAATTTACAGGGATTGTTTGGTATGTTGGGAGGAACAGATGAATAACTTTTGGTGAAGATATGTAAATCCGTTTGTTTGTTTGTTTGTTTGTCTGCGTCATTTTATTCGATGCCATAACTGAAAAAGTTATTGATGGATTTTGATGAAATTAACATGAGTTGTTAGGTATATAACAAAAAGTAGATGACCAAATTTTGGTAATGGTCCGTTTGTTCGTTCGTTCGTTTGTCACTGTTTTCGATTATATGCTTGTTAGCACAATATCTCAAAAAATAATGAATAGATCTTTATGAAATTTATAGGAGTTTTTAGTAATGGTAAAAGACATAAATGATAAAATTTTGGTGCAGATCGGTTGGTTCGTTTGTGTGTTTGACTCATATTTGTCATAACGTTTGTTAACAGTATAACTCAAAAAGCTATGAACGGATCTTCAAAAAAATTGAACAAGCTGTTACTAATATAAAAAAGCACAAATGATTAGATTTTGGAGTTTATGCAAAGAAAATTATGGTTTCAGAGTCAATTTGAATTTTTGCTACCGTTGGCTCACTAGAGTGCTCTAGTTATAGTATAGATTTCATCCGAATTGGATAGATACGTCAAACGTTTGGCTGTCTATTACCTTTGCGTGGACCTACAGAACACTTGATAGCACCCAGAACATCATGCTAAAGAACCTTAGCATTATCTTGCATTTACATGGTAAACCCTTTCTTGATGACTGGTCGTTTTTGTAGACGTTGAAAACAATTCTATTCTTAAGAAATTTTAACTCGTGCTCAGCAGAATAGACTGACTGTGAGGTTGACGTTAATTTGATCCATAAATTATGCTTCTTTCGCGATAGTTTTGCTCGTAACTGAAACACATTGGGAAAAATTCTATCGTGCGATATACCCTGGTAGTGTATCCCTCACATATGGATGCTGTAGCTACAATATGGACTGCACCATAAGTATGGCTCCCAAATTTTCTCAAACGAGTCCTAAAGTTAATTTAAATTTAATTCAATGTTATTTTTAATTAATCCTTTTTCGCATGCATTACTCTGCCTCTCTCGTAGCAAAAGCACCATTTGAAATAAAACATATGTCCCAATCGGAACTTTGAAGGTATATTTATCTGGCGTTATTCGATAACGCTCACTATTTACTCATAGGCAGCCGATAAATGTCTATAACTTTCGGAATGGGATGAAACGGTGGGGAAGATATAAGGGTTAAGATAGGAACCCAAAAGAAATGTTTTTTTCAAACTCTTACACATCATCTGGGTTACGTTTGGGGTGCTTGAGTTATACTTTCACTGCATGGTTGATGATTAAAGAGAATAGACCATAGCACTTATAATCCAGAATCAGTCATAGGACTTATTATACGGAAGCAGCCATATGACTTTCCTAGCGAGGGGCCTAATTTCGAGTGGACGGACTCGTCCGGTGCGGTGTGCAGCCACGACTATCAGAATATTTTTTACAGCAACAGCTGTAAGTGCCAGGCGCCAGAGGGCGGCCACAGCAGGAGCGTTTCAAGTATTGACAGAGGCGTTTTGGTGGAAGCGTGTCGTGTTCGGACGGCCCAGTGTCAACACCTCGAGTTTGGGTGACAGCTGACGCTTGCAGTGTATAGTTTGGGGCCTTATACCGAGGTCGCTCTATGCAGTCGCACGTGCATACAACTTATGAACGGCCGGTTAGCTCGCACGTTGTTGATGCTACCGTATCTTTGCTAGCGAGTTTCACTTCATATCGGGCCCACGTGAGAGTTGAACCACAGTTCATTTGCTACAGATAGTTATGTCAAGCAATAGAGCCTGCAGCATAGTGGTGT
Source organism: Parhyale hawaiensis (assembly GCA_001587735.2). Lineage (NCBI taxonomy): Eukaryota > Metazoa > Arthropoda > Malacostraca > Amphipoda > Hyalidae > Parhyale > Parhyale hawaiensis. The sequence continues at coordinate 4,667,757 of LQNS02278161.1, forward strand.
CACAAAAAAAAATGTATCAGCCAATAGCGTCGCTCCTTTTGCAGCGGGGCATCCTGGGTAATGCCAAGAGAGATGCATCTTGGGTAATTTCCAATATATGGTGTCGTGTGTGCGAGAGGTCAAGTGTATGTCGCGATTGTTTATTACATAAACGTTTGTAAAATTGTTCAGTTGCAGTTAATTGCGCTTTTCATGTATGCATAACATTCTACTTTATAACGTATTGTAATGCAAAGTTTTCTTGGTGAACGAAAATCGTCTAATTTTGCCTTTTTAAACTCATGCGAATCATTCTATTCCGCGAAAAGCATTCGCTTCAACTTAGGCAAACATTTTCAGATGATATTCTTAGTTCTTTTTATAACGCTGAAAATCAAGATGCAATACAATACATCAAATCTATGGACTGTTATTTTCCTTTACTTAAGTAATTAAGTGTATGGCCAGCAAAGGTAGTTCCAATTTGAGGTAATAAATGATGAACAATTGGCGGGAAACTCTTTCTGGTATACTGCAGTGCAAGGAGCCGCTGCTCGCAGCCTAAATTGTATACACCAGAATAGTGATGTGGCAGTCGCCCATTGGCTGAAATTAACGCCAGTCACGGCGGTAGCTGATTGGCTGAAATAGGGCGAAAGGGTGTTCCCTTAGAGCTGACATAACTATCTGTAATAAATAAACTGTGCGTTGAACGCACGTTCATTAGTTGAGCGTGTGACTGCATAATATGGCCCTGCATTAGTCTGGCTCTTGTTGAGTTTTCGAGCATTCATGTGCGTTCAGAAATCAAGAAAGAGAATATACTCGGTGATTTCTTTTGAATGATTGGGTTATTCAGTTTTAATGCGACTTAAAACTGTGTTTCTTCTGCAGTCAGTTGCATAAATTGAGATACCGGTAATAGCTTATCTAGAACTAAGTTATCAATACAGTTACAGATTCTCATAAACCTATAGTAAACTTTACAACTTAAACTGAGAAAATATTATTTGCTAAAACTTTAGATTACGAGGGTCTCTAGTTATTTTTATGTTGAGCACATTAGAACAAACTAGTGCATCGCTATAATCAACACCGACGAATATAAATCTGTTCGTATAAATATTTTTGTGTCATATTTAAACTATTTGCAAGAAGATTCAATTTTATCGATTTACCCGCATTATGGATTAATATGTGGCACTGGACATGTGTATGTCGATAAAAGTTTCATACCAATCGCAAATATTGATACCTATTTTCTACTTTATCTTTCTGCAGTACGGGAAGGATGATGAAAATGCTTAGCTACTTTACAAGTAACCATGCTTGGTTATTTTGTTATTTTCAGCGGATGATTAACTAGGCAAGTGAAGTGTACTATCCAATGCAGCATTGCGACATTGCACATTTTTTACCGCTATTTTTGACGGCCGGGAGATTAAGGAAACTGTACAATTACCTTATGCTTTACCAAATAAGAATGAAATATCTTGCTTTAACTTAACTTCACTATTTAGAACAACTGCAATTTCACGGTACTTCGTGTCATTCGAGGGTCTTGCAGGACAATGCAGACAACGAAATTGCTTTGAGAAACTGATGTATTAGATGTTTATGAATAAAATACCATATGAGACACTTCCAAATTAAAGTAAGTCAATTTTAAATTAAAATAAACCAATTTCACATTGAAACAAACCAATTACCAATTAAAATAACTCAATCTTAAATTAAAACAAACCATTGCCAAATTAATCTAAATCAGCTACGCCAACTGTGTCGACAAAAGCTTAAAATGAATTATGGCACAACTGTTCTTCTTAATTCTACCTCAACCAAGCTCTACTAACTCACTGCAAATGCTTTTTTTCTGAGTAGGAACACAGAACAATGAACCCAGGTAGCACTATAGCCCAGCCTGCTTGATATGGGGTAAATATAAAATTCCTGAAATATTCTTATGCAAATAATTTTCAGATGAAATTTGAGATAATTCTTGACTCGCAATCATTGGTCCAAAAATTTGGTGTCTCGTAGTACTAAATACAATTGTTCGAAACCAGAAAAAAACAAGAGGGTGAGCATCGTCTAACCAATTTCATCCTTATTGTGGAATGTCGAAATTTTGAACGCTAAACTTTGAATACCACGCAGTGACAAAATTCTGAAAGATAATCGACAATTCTTCGACTGTATTATACCGTCCATTATGAGTGCCCAGATAAATTCAAATTTGGTAATTATTGCACTTGGTAAATTCAGGACATTCTATGAACAAAACTGCAAGGACTTCCAATAGAAGAAACATTCAGGGCTAACGTTCATCAAAATTTCTAGCAGATCTCATTCTTCAGATACCTCCTACCCTTGTCTCATTGTAGAGACAAATTTCAAACAACCGTCCATCACTGCCCTACGAGGGCACACGACTTACCCTCGGAGGGTTAACAAGACCCTAGCGCTGGCTACCCTCAACCGAGGCCCCACTTCTAAACAAAAGGTCCAGACTTAGAAATTTCCTTTGGTTTATAGCCTTTGTTTATTTTCCGAGATGCCGCAGGTAGGCTGTATGGAGGTGAGCTGCGGTCACTGAGAGGCAAGAACGAAAGTCCTGTTATAAATAGGTGTTAAATATGTTTACCTTTGCGGACCAGCCTGTACAACTGAGAAAATTTAGTATTAATTGCTATATTTGTGGCAGTTAATGCAACTAGAAGCAGCAATTGTAGATTTTTTGGCCATCAACTTGCATGACATTACTGAAACCGTGCGAGATATTACGCTAAGTTTACAAAATTTTCATATGAGCTATACATTCTGATACGTTATTACACTTCGAGCACTTGCGTGCACACCTATACACGCACGCGCTCGTACTTATATCTACACATACACCCCACACACAAACCTACACACACAGAGATACAGTACTGTTAAAACACAAGACAGCACACATTCAGCGGAATGTTTTGCGTGCTACACCATTTCTATATTAAGTAGCGTGTTATACGTTATGTCGCATACAAACAAATTATTGCACATTCAAGTACCGTCTAGTTCGTGGACAATGAATTTGGCGCACATGCACGTGTCATTGCAAAAGTTCATGCAAGCATTCCACTGAGTTAAGGGTCAGCTAATCAGGACTTAGATTGCACACAATCGAAGCAAATGTCCGCTGTTCCTTGCAAATGTATGGATAAAAATTCCGGTCTGGGATTAGCCTTGGATTTATTGCTTCCTGCAGAGCTTGGGAAAATTGCAGCATTGCTGCAACACACTAGGGTTGTGGGAGCGCGCTGAAAAGTTCGTGAATCTAAGGGTAGCAGTGGCTGCTGTACAGTTGGTATTTATCAGAGTCCTAGAAGGAGTAGAGTTTTTACCTTTAAGAGAGAGGTACAAATGGCTGCTGAAAAGTTCGTATTTTGAAGATCTTGCGAAAGGGTAATGTTTTTACCTTCCGTTTCTACTTTTTTTTCTGAAGGAAGAGGAATAAGTGGCTGCTGAAAAGTTCGTTTTTTTATCAGGGACCTGTGAATGCGTAGAATTTTTGTCTTTACGGAAAAATATGCAAATGGCTGCTGAAAAGTTGATGCTTTTGAGGGTGGTATATATGGGTAGAGTTCTTACCTTTACGGGAGACGAGCAAGTGGTGCTTAAGGAGTTTATGTTTTGTGGTTTCTATGAAACAGTAGAAATTTACTTTGATAAGAAAGATACAAGTGGCGCTAATAAGTTTGTGATTTCGAATGGTCTGTGATAGAACAGAGCAGCTATCTTTAAAAGCGAGGTATAGAAACCTCATTTAGGAGAAAAAAAAAAAAGCCGTCATGGTTATACAACAGGGCTTTTAATTCTGGGCAACTGGCGCACAACAGATTCTCAGTTATTGTTTTTCATCACCCGAAGTTTAATAAATCGATTGTATCGAAAGTATGTTGCGCAGTTCACTACCAGCGAGCAAGGGTCACCTGGAGCTTCCCCTGCAGTTCCCATAAAAGCCGTACAGCTTTTACGGTCCGCGTCACCGGATTGTCCGCATTTGGTTAACGCTGCTCCGCACCGCACGGAACTAAGCGGCGGGATTTGCTCTTTTATGTACACAGACACGTGCGGGACCCATCGCGGATGATGGGGGGGGTATGAAAAGGGGAAGCCAAACGGAGTAGGAGAAGAAGAAAAAGACTGTAAAAAAATAGTTAAAGGCATATATAACCATATTCACAAACTGCAATATGAGTGGTGATAAAAAAATGAAAAGAAAATGGAAACATTGTCTCGAGTTTGATCACCGTGCTTCTAATATTCTCTATTGGGATATTACAGGTATTTATCAGATGTTTGTAACGGGGTGGAGCTGGATAATATCGAGTAAGCGGAATAATCAACTAAAATTTCCCATTTTGGTTGGTTATAGCATCTAGCGCTTTCAAGCGTCACATTTTCTCAACAATAATAATGGTAATAATTTCATTGATCAATGCGACAATAGTAACAGTAACGGGAATATAAAGAGGTGCATGCTAGAGGAAAACAGGAACTTTTACAACACCCTAACGAAAGTGGGACAAGTCTAATTCCAGGAAAAAAATATGGATATAAATCAATCAAGATATATCTTTATTTGAAACTTTCCTTGCCACAATATGTTTGGGCCTCGCAACACCAAGGGTCCCTAGGGCCTTCTCCACAGGGGATGTTGCAGTATACTGTCAGCTATCTTATTTACTTAACAGGACAATTCTCGGCAGAAAGAATTCCTTGTAGCTAGTGTGAACAGTGAGATTTCCAAAATGGAATACTTTATCAAAGCATAGCTCTGTACCTCTAGCTACAGGAAATCTCCTGCTGTAAATACAGATGTGCCATCTCGTGTTTCATCACCATTTTCATTTCAGATAACTGACATTAGGGACACATATGCTTCAGCCACTACCATAGTTCAGATATTATCTAGCCTAGGTATTTCTTTTCTCTGGTCGTGGTGCCTTAAGTCACGGTAATTCTTTTGGCCACTACTGTAGAAATGTTTCCATTTTTCCCCAATGTTTATGCATATTTCCAGTCATTATTTTTCTCAACTACAGTTGCTACCATGGCAGGAGTGACCCCTGTTTCTCCGGTTTTCATGCCTCCAGCCACCACTTTTACAAACAAGCTCAGAAATGGTCCCGTAGAATTTCGTATCGCTTTCCTGGTCTACATTATTATCTACAACCATACAATTAATAAAGAGAAGTTTTCCTGACCCAAGAACTGGAGATATTGGGGGAGGAGGTCACGTGTAGGAAGGCCAGGCAGGAGGTACCCCACTAATGACAAGGTCCGGACTGATCCTACTTAGTGTCCCTAATTATATTTTTATTGTGCCATTTAGAAGGGACTCGAATAGCAGGTCAATTGGAGGCAATCATCGGCTTACCTCATCGTCAGACGGATGGACGGACACACGATCCGCTTCGCTGACCTCAAGAAGACGAGGGAACAACCTTAAATACCTCTGAGGAAGTCGGACCTCAAGATTATTAATTTTAGTCGATAATCTCTTTCAATGAGCATTTTCGACTGTGTTGCAGAAAAATTAATGGAACTAGTTTTTGTCCGGTCAAACGCATGCATGCACTATCATACCTACAACTAAATGTAGTAACAGACACACATGTGAACACGCTGTTCCCAATACAGCTACGCTTCTTATTACATTGCAGTTGGAGTGGAACCAATCCTTGTCTGTAGTTACAAAAAGGTTATGAACAGAAAACTGGTGAGTTTTATATCGATTTAGCGAGCATCAACAAAGTAAAAACGAGGTAACAACTTTATCTTGGGCAGGATTTAATCTGTTATTATACTAGACAATGTACATCGTAATAAATTGAAATGCAAGTAATGTTATCAATAGATAGACAGTGGAAGTTCGATAGGTGGTAAATTAGGATAATTTAAGCAACAAGATACAAGGGGCTCCACCAAAGACCTAATGCTTAAAATGTTGGCCCCAATTTCTTTAGTTTTTCTGTCGCAATCTTATTCTAGTTTTACCTCCAGTAAGAAGGTTATGTTTTTGTCGAGTTTTGTCTTTTTGGCTGCTTGTCTTCTTCTCACCAAAATAACTCAAAAAGTTATCGATGAATCCTTACAAAATTTGCAGGGATTGTTAGGTATGTTAGGAGGAACGGATGGTCAAGTTTTGACAATAACCATTCAACCATTTGTGTGTTTGCTTGTGTGTTTGTCTGCCTCTTTTTCTTGTTAACATAACAAGAAAAGTTATGTACCCATCTTTATGAAATTTGTAGGAATTATAGATATTATTTTGAAGAGCTTATGACTTTTATATTTGTTCACCAATTTGTATGTTTGTTTGTCTGTATATTTGTTTTCGTTTTTATCTGTAGCACAACTTGAAATGTTATGAACGGATCTTCATGAAATTTGTGCGAATTGTTAGAAAGCTTAAGGGGACCGATGACTAAATTTTGGTGATGATCGGTTTGTCCGTTTGTGTGTTTGACCAATGTTTGTCAAAACGTTAGTCAGAACACAACTCAAAGAGTTACTGACAGATCTACAAGGAAATTACAAAAGCTGTTATTACTATCAAGAGCGACAAATGATCAAATTTGGTGATGATATACAGATGAAATGCTAATTTCAAGACGGATTTAAATTTTTCGTTAACATTGCCTTACTTGGCGGAGGTATGCGCTCTCAGAGTGCTCTAGTTCTAAACAGCTGAGGAACGTGAGGCAGATAATATGGTCGGCGTGATCAGAGTGTGAGCTTTTTCCACATATTGTGCGTAATTAAGATCGAAAAATTACGATAATATAACGCGTCTTGGTCAATGAAGGTTAAAAATCGTTACGGAAGCAACTGATTTCACTAACATGAAGGCAAGCTTGCCCTCGAAAAAAAAAAAGAAAGAATGCACAGCTCGCTCTCATGCGCTCTTATATTGTACAGGCAGCACTATACTTACTCATGCAGTACTACACCAACACATGCAGCACTACACCAACACAGGCAGCAGCACACCAACACATGCAGCAGCACACCAACACATGCAGTACTACACCAACACATGCAGCACTACACCAACACAGGCAGCAGCACACCAACATATGCAGCAGCACACCAGCACATGCAGCAGCACACCAACACATGCAGCAGCACACCAACACATGCAGCAGCACACCAACACATGCAACAGCACACCAACACATGCAGCAGCACACCAACACATGCAGCAGCACACCAACACATGCAGCAGCACACCAACACATGCAGCAGCGCACCAACACATGCAGCAGCACACCAACACATGCAGCAGCAAACCAACACATGCAGCCGCACACCAACACATGCAGCAGCAGCACGCCAACACATGCAGTAGCACACCAACACATGCCGCAGCACGCCAACACATGTAGCAGCACACCAACACATGCGGCAGCACACCAACACATGCAGCAGCACACCAACACATGCAGCAGCACACCAACACATGCAGCAACACACCAACACATGCAGCAGCACACCAACACATGCAGCAGCACACCAACAACACATAGAGCATCAAAGAGCAGCAGCAGAAGCATTTCATGGCGGCCTTTCCAGGGGTGTAATCTCTCTAAAAGCATAGTGAGACGGTGCCACATGTGGCCCTGCGCCGGTGCCAAATCTTCACCTATATTCTCCGATCTGTAGAAAGTGGATAATGTGTGGTAAACAGTGTGGAAATCAAACAGTAATTTCATGCATTGTGAGCTTGCTCTACAGTAACGAAATGCATACTTTCGTACTGGACTACGTAAACAATTACTTATCCCAAAAAATAAGCTTTTTTTTTGGCTATCTAGAGCTGGAGCAATAAATAAACGAAAATGTAAAATGTTGAAATAGGGAAGTTGATGTGGATGAAACTACAAAAGTGTACATGTGTTGTATAAATTTCAGAGCTATTTGATTTCCATTTCATCAAATTCTTGTTACTTTCGACAGAGAAAACATTACAATCTCTTGTAGCTATCAAACTTAAAATTTCTTAGAATTTTGAATTCTAGAAGAAATCTTTTTTTTATGAACAGGTGCCAATATTGTGTTGCAAGCTAATGTAGAACCGGTAGAATATATGTAAATGTTCGTCAACAAAGCGACAGCCACAAGACAAAAATAAATAAATAAATAAAATAAATATAACAAATGCATTGATCGCGACGAGTTGTTAGCTGATATTCTTTTTCTTTATTGTATGTTGGTAATTTCATGATCATTGCACGACATTTTATTATGCAAATATCCACCCAACTTTTATTTGTGGAAAATCTGTGTACGATATTTCATTAGATAAAAATCTTGGCACGACTTCTTGTTACTGAAACTCTTTGCACCATTTTTCACCGGAATAGATACAAACATTGGCAAAGTCTTACCTTGAAAACCGTTTACTCACTTTTACATAAGTCTTGCCACTGTAGCTGATAACCTCAGCACAGGTGTGGAAGTAAAATGTTCACTTGTACCTCCGTAGAGTATATGTTCCATTTCATGTTGGCTGCGCATAAACAACTTTCGGATGGACATCTGCGCACGAATTTTCAGAGCCCGATTTTAGCACTCATATTTCTCTAAGTCATCGTCAAATAAATATAAATCAATAAAACAAATATGTATCTTTCACTTAGAGTAATCACCGACTACAAGTCAAATTCAATAGAAAACTAGAACACCTCGCGGCGCAAGACCATCACCTGCGGTGGAGAAAACTTCATCGCCGTCATGTTTGCTGGCAAACCAATCCTGGTTTTTTGGTGTGGATCACATCGAGTACAGCCCACCAGACTCCCTGCAAAAAATCATGAGCGTAGCTCAACTCCTTCTAGCTTTTTTTTTTTTTTGGGTGGAGCGCAAATTTCATCGCCGTCATTTTTTTATGGCCAGCTAATCCTAGCTTTCTTAGCATGCATCACATCGAGGGCAACCCACCAGACTCCTTGCAAAAACTTATGAACATTGCTCAACTCCTTCGACCACTTATTGAGTTGACAAACAAACAAATCTACAGGCTTGAATCTTCAACGAACATATTATCACCGCTCTTCATTTCGCTCGCTGGTGATAATCATGCAGACTATTTGCACCCAATTCTTTTACCACAAAATTACATCGGCTAAGTGATCTAGAAGTTGCATGGTTAAAATGAACCTAAGCCATATAAATTTAATTTAAAAGTTATTTTGGCGAACGGGCCATTATCATCACCCGCGAATGAAGTGAGAGAGGTGATAATATTTTCATTGAAGATTTAAGTTTGTAGATATGTTTGTCTACGCAAACAGAGGAAGATGAGGTGAGCAATGTGTATAATTTTTGTGCAGAGATTCTGGTGGGTTGACTTAGATGTGACCAATGTCAAAAAACTAGAATTAGCTGGCCATCAAAAACGACGGCGTTTCGTTGTCTGCCCACCCAAAAAGAGGCAGAAGGGGTTTAGTCATAATAATTTTTTCCGGCAGTCAGGAAGGTTGCCTGAGATGTGAAAAAGGGAAAAAATCCTGAGTTTGCTGGCCATCAAAAATGACAGCGTTAAATTTGTAGCTCCAACCTAAAAGAGGCAGAAGGAGTTGAGCAATGACCATAATCTTTTGCAGGGAGTCAGGTGGGTTAACCAAAGGGGGAAAAAATGATCAATCTTTAGAGTTAGCTGGCCATTAAAGATAATGGCGTTGAAATGTTGTAATCCCCCGCCCTCACTGAGGGTGATGATCATACTCCCTTGGACGTTCTATATTTCTAATTGTCGAATTTATTAGTCTGCAACTTACTAACAATTATATTGCCATTATTTGTCAAATTTATCACTCTACAAAGAACTACCAAGTTTATAGCTTGATGCAATATTCTCTTTACAATGTGTTCATTTAATATTTATCATGGACACAACACCTAAATTTATTTCGTATTTACAGCAAGCATGAATGAAAAGACCCCGAGGAAGTATTGCCGACAGTATATTGTGTGTTCACACTGCGCGCTCCTGAGATAATGTCTGCTGTCTGCGCTGAGGAACGAAATCGTGTCAGAGTGTTGTCGCGTGATATTGTGCTATAGTGAGCTTTCATGAAAACTTTAGCCTTCTGCATTTACTGATCGTCTGTGAGTTCATGGCGCAAAGGTAATCTCGAAGGAGAAAGTGTGGCTAATCTTTTACGGGTAAGAAAACACGACGAATTGTTGAATTCAAGCGGCTGGAACTGGCTGTTCAGAGCGCTCAGAGATGGCTTAGTCTCTAAAGAGCATCAAAATCGGTCCAGAAACAGCTGGAATGGCAAGATGGTGAATATTTTATCAAGTTTGGCGAAACTCTTAGTCTAATCTAGGAAGCGAACGAATGAATTTATCCAACCGAAAGTAGAAACATGGCACAAAATTTCCAATCAAGGCTATGCACTACAGCTATGATCTCTACCTCGGTGACGTCATCAATGCCAAAACTAGGGAAAACATTACTTTTTTGTTTGAATGAGATAAAGAGTTGACTTTTGCTTCTCTTCTTATATTAACTCATTAGTTTCTGGTTGTAACTGTGGCTGATTATTAATAAAGACTACCAGGAACCAATGGAAATTCCACAGAGCGAAAGTAATACTCTTCTTTGCGCGTTCGGAAGTACAGTACCTACGAAATACAATTATATATCAGCTTTGCCTGACAACTGAACTAGGACCTGTGAGAAGAAATTTCAAGCTGACCCTTATCATTTGTGATCGGGTCACTGCGCGACACCTAATATTTTACCTTGTAATACTGAAAGCTCATAGATACCTGCTTGCTAACCTATATATATAGTAACTCCGAGACAATTAAAATCGTGAATTCGTAGTATAATATTTGCTCAGACTGATGTGCCAGGCCATCAAAAAATACGGCAAAGAAACTCTTTGCGTTGTCCATGCTCGTGAAGGTGACAGAAAGATTCCCTCAATTAATTTAGAGGTTAATTATGATGTCTAAAGATAACCGGTGTTAACAAAAGTGCTCGAAGGCAGATGTACATATTTTTTTAAGAGTCGGCTTGAAACAGCTGTCAACTTCAATCTATTCATTCCTTCAGTCACTGTTTTGCCAGAGAATGCATAGCCAGAAGATACGCTTGTCGACAGCGCATTTACAGCATTGCTGAAATTATAAATCCCAAAATATTATAATGCTGTCGTACTTCCTGCTCATGTGAAGTCATGAACAGAATATGAAAACTTTATTGCCGTGGATGTCTTTGACTCGGCCTCTCCATACGAAACTCTTCACAATGTAAGCTCCCCTCACCCCCGTCATTCCATTATAGCTCCCCCCCCCCTACTTCGTCTCGCCCCCTGTAATGGATGACTCCATTAGCTGATTAGGCCGCCGGCAAAACCTGTAGTTTTTCCCTGATATACGCGCTTTGCATTCAACTTATTACAGAAAACCGAGCACTCATTTAGAAACTGTAAAGAATTGTGAGTTTGATCTTGATAAATAGAGACTTCATTGGCTTAGGGATTTGCCTCAATATGCAGCAATATTCAGACGGCAATACGAAGGAGTTCGGTTATCAAGTAGAAATAACATTACTTAAATAAAAAACATCAACTGACCAACATAATTTAAGCTAATAAATACGCAAATGTAATAGATAGTGAAAGTAACGGCAGTTGTATATCCATATTAATCATAGTTTTATGCCATTTAACTGTTGAAGTTAATAATGTATGTATATATTAATATATTTTGGGAGCCGTCCTTGCAGCATATATAATATAGATATATATATATTTATATATATATATATATATACACTCCCATGTTATTCATTCAATCACCTCTAACCATCGGACAACAAAATTCTGTTGTATTTATTTTATATATCTGCTTTTCATTTATTTCTTTGTTATTGCCATAGCAAATACTGACGATATTTTCTATTCTCGATTTTACAGTAAATTACATCACCAGCCACCCTATAAATAATTTTTTTTTCTCCTATATAGGTGATCCAAAACGCCCTCTTTGTGGTCCCAACCAAAAATGTCGCACATAGAAGATTGATGATGATAATAATATGTACTATTATCACCCATAGCATCATTAGGAGCAATATAATTAATACAAGAAAGTTCAGCGTCCTTAATTGTATACGTTTCTAACAGTGTTGTTCCTTATAGTAGCTAGTAGCTCAAGCTGAATTGCAGATCCAGCGAATAGAAAATTGCCACGTGTAAAAAACACTACTTGCATAGGGCCTACCTAATAAGTTGTCATTTTGGAACTGCATAATTGTACATAAATAAAACTTTTCATTAGAATTTCCATTTTCAATTAGGTGCCACCACTCCATGTTCTTAAAACTAAATGATATCCTTCCATCCATAGACATGTTACTTGTTACTTAATAATATTAACCACACTGCTAACAGTAACATTGTATTTGATAGATTATATCCTTAAATAAATGACTCCTCCATTTACATTTAAAACAACTCTCTTTTATCGTTTCCCTACACCTACTTCTCGGTACATAGACTGCATGTACTTCACACATCCAGCAGATAAACAAATCATCAACCATCATACTAGGACTTGTAGCATCGACAGAAAATAAAATAATACCTAGCTGTAGATCATACTTGTTATATGCAATTTTTTTCTAGGTACATTCAAAACTTTTGGTTGCGGACATTAATAGTACGCATATCGACCGTCGACTCGGAACTGAAATTTTCAATGTAATTAAAAAAATGTTTTACCTACCTTAGAAGCCTCCTGCATTTTCTGGCAGACAATTCTCTAAAAAAATATAGCTATACGAATTTTCTTGGGTATACCTGTTGACTTCTAACAATTTTGGAATGCAACGCGCACGTTATGTTGTGCACGCAAAATAATATTTAAATTGTGGTTTTTAGAGCAGCAACAATGAAGGTATTTATAAGTGAGGACACTGCGGAAATAAATTATATATCTTTCATACTTTAGGGTACTTTAATATATATTGTTCTTATTGCTTGGATGAACTTTGTGCTGTTTGGATGCTGTTCTCTCATATTGCACAAAATAACAAATTATTACTATTATTTTAAAAAATTATTGAATTAATGGGCATCATCTTTTACCTATTTATGACACATTTAAGTTCATATAGCTCAGCTAAATTTAACCTTGTAGAACCCCAGCCCTTCAAAATGCAACGTGCAGGTACGAATTATTGTCCTAGCAATGAATGAATTCATAGACAATATTACTAGCTAAATTATGCCATGGAGCCCTTCAGCTCTCATACTTACTTATAGTTCGACTGATTTAACTCTGTATCGGGAGGGCGCCACTCGCATCATATATATTGTAGCATAAAAATCATTAACTACTATCTTAACAGCCAGTAAAAGAATTAAAATAAGCAGTATTTTCAACTGAATGATTCACTAACAATATTTCAACGTCTCCAGTTTGGCTAAATTTTGCACTTTATAGGGATGGTGCTCCTCAAGTCACACATATTGGAACGTAAAAATAATTTATTACTATCTTAACAATAAGAGAAGTAAAATAGGCAGTTTCCGTAAGGGAAGGTGCCCTTGAATCACACTTATTGAAGCAAAAACTTCATTTATTACTATCTTAACAATACTAAAATTAAAAAAGGCCGGTGCTCTAACTGAATTACTCACTAAAAAACATGTCAGGTCGCAGAGTTTGGCTAAATTTAGCTCTATATAGGGAGGCCCCCGTCACGTCCTGCGCCTCCCTCACTTAAGCGCCTCACCCGCCTCGACGCCTTTGGTTTTTCTTCTTCTTCAGGAGCTCCTCAAAGTTGCAAGAAGTTTGGGCGCTGCAGGGAGAGGGCGAGCCGCCTATTGATCGCGCGCCTTCTCTTTTCTATCAAACAAATTCGACTTATGCTCCGTAACAACAGCCGCCGTCTTAATGTTTCAGTATGCCTGAGTGTGCTTCAGAACGCGATGTTTCAGGGCGTTAAGCTCTTTTGGTTCCAGAAAAAAAACAGGAGTAGAAATTAGTAGGTGTTAGGGCTTTTGTAAGCAAAGCTTTTTGACGGATGCATATATCACAGTCTGTTGCTGCTTTGTTATGAAAACAAACACAACTAGCACAGTGTGGTCGTGAGTACTCCTTTGAACATATGTTGTCAGAGCGATGCGTGGTATATGGGTCTCTAGCGATAAAAATTCAACCAAGAGAGGCTCAAATGTCAGAAAATGAGTTCTGTGCGGTATATGACTTTGCGAACTTTACAGCGAACGGTATCAGCCCAGGACCTAACCGTTCCCAGCCACAACAACCGTTCATTAGCAAACTCAGCCATATTCCAGCCCCTTTAGTCATTCTCAGAGTATTTAATTCCACAATTGTCCAGCCACAAAAGGAAAAATAACTTTACTGCCCTTCCACTGGAAAACGCACACGCACTGGTTCGTGCTACAGATATAGGCTAGCCGGCCCCAGAGGAATAAGTATCTTTGCAGTCAATCACAGGTCGTTAAGAACTACATATTGTGCCATCGCCGGAAGGGTTAACGACCCGCGCCCCACCGCTCTTATTTCATGGCAGTGTAAGTGCCCCCACGGTAGCTGTGTATACCAGTCAAATTTGCTGACTTAGCGCACCGGACGCCACAAAGACCGCTTGACTGGCTCGCCGCTCGATCCCAGCTCCTGTACTATACCAATCAAGCACGCAAGGCCTGCAACTACCATGGGTATCAACCGCCACTGTCAAGTAACAGTGTCCATTTTCCAGCCTCCCATCATTCTCTAGCTATCCGAACCATTTTCCAGCCTCTCATCATGCCTTAGCCACGCAAACCATTCTCCAGCCACCCAAACCATGTATTCATCAGTCTCGTATCATTCCCTAGCCACCCAAGCCAATCTTCAGTCCCCCCGTTATTTTCCAATCACTTCATTCATTCTTCAGCCGCTTCATGTCATTCTCATGTATGCCAGATCACTCCCGAACACTTGTCATTCCCCAGCCGTTCCACAGTACTTTTCTATAGTAATTTCAGTCCTTTGCAAGCCACCCCGTCACTCCAGAGTCACTCAGTCTTTCAACATCTAACAAAACAATTCCCAGCTGTTTTATAGCCTAGTCATTCCAGTCATTCCTTAACGATTCCCAGCTTTTCCACAGTTGTTCCCAGCCATTCCGCAGTCATGCACTAACCATTCTCCAGTCATTCACTGACAATTCCCCAGTCCTTCCCTAGTCATTCCCCAGCCAGTTTCCATCCCCCAGCTTCAACACAGCCTCCTTCCTGCACCCCAGCCACCCCCCCCCCACCAGCC
This sequence comes from Parhyale hawaiensis, assembly GCA_001587735.2. Lineage (NCBI taxonomy): Eukaryota > Metazoa > Arthropoda > Malacostraca > Amphipoda > Hyalidae > Parhyale > Parhyale hawaiensis. The sequence continues at coordinate 4,683,084 of LQNS02278161.1, forward strand.
GACATAATGCACTCCGTAAGCATCTCAAGTTTCCCAGCGCCAGTCAGCTTCTCGATTTCTTTCTCTCCGTCTCCCTGTTTCCTCCCTTCGCTCTCACTTTCCTGTCTTATGTCATAAATTGTACCTATCAAGAGGTTTTTCTCTATCACCCGCGAACAAAGTGAGAGAGGTGATAATGTTTTCGTTGAAGATTTAAGTACCTATATTTAAATACATTTGTGTATATACATATGACTGTCCACCCAATAAGTGGTCGAAAGAGTTGAGCAATCTTCATAATTTTCAGTAAGGAGTTTGGTGGGTTGACCTAGACGTGACCCATGCCAAAAAAATAGACCTAGCTTCCATAAAAAAATGACGGCGTTTAATTTTCTCCACCGCGGCAGATCGTCTGGAGAACGGAGCGTTCTATTTTTTTCCTATGTTATTATTGAAGAGCTAATCCATGGAAAGAATGCGGCTGTGCCCTAGCCTCGTTCATCAGAAATAACTTCGTTAAATTTGCCCCTACCGCCGCGGGTGATGGTCTTACGCCACTGGCGAGGCGTTCTGATTTTGTTTGTGATGGTGCTTCACGACGGAAGACTTCAGATAGAAAGTGATTAGTGAATATTGTGCAGTAACTGTAACATTTCGAAGTGAATAATAGAGTATTGAAAAGCAACTGTACCATCTCTCAATGCCTATCCCTGAACCAAACATAAATCCAAACATGGTGAAAAAATATGTTTGCTCTTTGCCTGGCAAAGCAGGCAATGTCGATATCATAGCAAGAAGTAGCACGAAGAATATATATATATTTTTTAGAATAATACCTTGGTAAACAGTTATGACAAGGTATCAAAATTGAAAATAAAACTTTTTTATCCATTAATTTTGATTTCTATTATGAATCGCGATAAGGTCTCATGTAAAATAAATACAATATACAATTTGTTCTGTTTTCTAATGGCGCGCAACTTCTCCGCTGAAACGTTGCAAAGTAATCTAAATAGTACTGTAAATTACACTATCAACCCTTCTCGTGTGAAGATATTTGCAACGCCTAAACTGAAAGTTTAAAAATTTGAACATAATTAAATAGATATTTTTAAAAATTCCCTTTGGAAGAAAGTCACACTTATCTATGTACCGCAGTGAGTTTGAGGATATTCTAATATTGTTTCATATTTTCATCTGTTCCGTATATATTGTAACATAGACTAACCATTAATTAGAGCAGTAAAATAAAATAAAAACCTAAATATGAAACAGCATTTTTACCAGTCGAAACCTCGGATACACGGTTGCAAAAACCACTTCCCAACGGTTGCAAACTAGTCTCAAACCGATCGCTACAGTTGCGTTCTAAGGCCCTGCGCACACGGATGCAACTATAGTTGCAAACCAGTTGCAAACCAGTTTCAGTTTGCGACGAAACGCAACTATTTCGGTCCAGCACACACGGATGCAACTGTAGTTGGAAACCAGTTG
>LQNS02278161.1:4695650-4724111 GCA_001587735.2 Parhyale hawaiensis
GAAATACACAAAGTGGCATGATCGAGTCAACTACCCGAAGAAATACACGCAGTGGCATGATCGAGTCAACTACCCGCGGAAATACACAAAGTGGCATGATCGAGTCAACTACCCGCGGAAATACACAAAGTGGCATGATCGAGTTAACTACCCGCGGAAACACACGCAGTGGCATGAGTCCACTACTTGGTCTAAATGCACTCAGATACATACTGTATATGAGTCCCTTTCACTGGTCCAAGTTGGTAGTATAACGAGAACTATCATCCACATTATATACATTAATGGGGGTAATGCTTCAAACCTAAAATAGTCGTTTAGAGGAATACATAGTCGCTGAGAGCCACACACAGTTTTGAGAGCCAAACACAGTCTCTGAGAGCCACACACAGTCTCTGAGAGCCACACACGGTCTCTGAGAGCCACACACGGTCTCTGAGAGCCAAACACAGTCTCTGAGAGCCACACACAGTCTCTGAGAGCCACACACAGCCTTGAGAGCCAAACACAGTCTCTGAGAGCCACACACGGTCTCTGGGAGCCACACACGGTCTCTGAGAGCCGCACACGGTCTCTGAGAGCCAAACACAGTCTCTGAGAGCCACACACAGTCTCTGAGAGCCACACACGGTCTCTGGGAGCCACACACGGTCTCTGAGAGCCACACACGGTCTCTGAGAGCCACACACGGTCTCTGAGAGCCACACACACAGTCTTGAGAGCCAAATACAGTCTCTAAGAGCCACACACGGTCTCTGAAAGCCACACACGGTCTCTGAGAGCCACACACAGTCTCTGAGAGCCACACACGGTCTCTGAGAGCCACACACAGTCTCTGAGAGCCACACACGGTCTCTGAGAGCCACACACGGTCTCTGAGAGCCACACACAGTCTTGAGAGCCAAACACAGTCTCTGAGAGCCACACACAGTCTTGAGAGCCAAACACAGTCTCTGAGAGCCACACACGGTCTCTGAGAGCCACACACAGTCTTGAGAGCCAAACACAGTCTCTGAGAGCCACACACAGTCTTTGAGAGCCACACACGGACTCTGAGGGCCACACACAGTCTCTGAGAGCAAACGCAGTCTCTAAGAGCCACACACGGTCTCTGAGAGCCACACACGGTCTCTGAGAGCCACTCACGGTCTCTGAGAGCCACACACAGTCTCTGAGAGCCAAACACAGTCTCTAAGAGCCACACACAGTCTTTAAGAGCCACACACGGTCTCTGAGAGCCACACACACAGTCTTGAGAGCCAAACACAGTCTCTAAGAGCCACACACGGTCCCTGAGAGCCACACAGTCTCTGAGAGCCACACACAGTCTTGAGAGCTAAACACAGTCTCTGAGAGCCACACACAGTCTCTGAGAGCCAAACACAGTCTCTGAGAGCCACACACAGTCTCTGAGCGCCACACACATCGGTTGAGAGCCGCGCAGAGACACTGAGAGCCAGTATATAGCTAGCTGCAGCACAGAGACAGAGCCACAAGGGCCGATGTGGCTCAGCAGTGTGGCTTACGGCTCTGTGGCGGCGCTAAAAGCTCTCCCGTCGGTCGCTCTCACTAATGGACGCAGAGGCTGCTCTCCCTCTCTCACCCTCTCCCCCTCCCCCTCTCCCCCACTATCGCTGTAACCCCCCGTCCTAACCCCTTCTGTTGCTAGCATCTCTTCTTATTCTCATTTCTCTCCCCTCTTTGCTTTGATGTTTCCTCTCGACCCTCCTTCCTTTGCTCTCTCCCTATATACCATGTAGGAGCTACTCTACGCTTCTATGGTAAACTGGTGATAGAATAGACGGCATGCAATAATAGTATTAGGAACTAACTACTTCCTCACAGTGGAAATCTACCTGCTGCTATGTACGAGTAGTAACAATATTCTGAGTGTCCGTGATTTCTGTACATAGAAGTTTCTGCTTTAGTTAGGTTCTTTCTTGTACAAGAAAATTAAGGGCAGTGCATATACAGGATATTTGTAATTTTATATAATGTCGCTACTTTGCTAAACCATTTCACCACTCACCGTATCCCCAGATACCATTAGCAATTAGAGCACTCTGAGAGTGCGTATACCTCCGCCAAGCAAGGCTACGGTAACGAAAAAATTCAATTGCCTCTGAGACAATAATTTCTTTTGCATCAAGTCCAAAACTTAATCATTTGTGCCTTTTGATAGTATTAACAATTTCTGAGATTTTCTTGAAAATCTGTCGAAAACTTTTGGAGTAATGCTACTACAAAACATTATGACGAACATTAGTGAAACACACAAACGAACCAACCGATCTACACCGAAATTGAATCATCTATGTCTTTTAACATTACTAACAACCCCTGTAAATTTCATAAAGATCTATTCAGAACTTTTTGAGTTATTGTGCTACCAATCATAAACTCAATTTCAGCGACAAACGAACGACTAAACAGATCGTCACAAAAATTTGGTTATTTACTCACTGAAAAGTTTGTTTCGTTTCGAAGTTAATTGATAGATTAGTTACACGATCAGTAAGAGTTTGAAGAAGTAATGTAGTAAGCTATATCACTTCTTCTCCTGAAAATACATATGTGCTTGTGTGGATATGTACTGTAATGTTTTCTGCAGTTACATTAAAAATAATATTATGTTCCTGATTTAACATCACCTTTAAGTTCCTTAGATTTGGGCTTTAACAGTGTTGTCATACATACATATCCGAAGTGAATAACAGCTAGAGAACTAAAGACTTACTACTTCAATCACATGTAAGTTATTTCAGTACTTAATCAGGATTGACCAAACCGGGGTATAGTTAACATTACATAATAATTCACGTTGTTATACAAATATACACAGGTTTGCATATACTGTATCTAGTTACAGGCTGATGAAAAAGTTGGCAATTAAGCCACATGCAAGATGGTGGCCTAAGCAAACCTAAAAATTCAATAAAATTCTTGCTTGACAATTTTTAAAATAACGGCATTAAAAATTAATGACGTCTGAGGCATATAGCCGTTAGCAGCGTTATGGATACTGATATTAATTTTCTTCTTATATTAGACCTTCATTAGTTCTATGTTCATGATGCGCAAATTAAGTAACAATGAAGAAAGAGGGTAAGAATCCTTCAGGATTAAACTCGAATTCATAGAAATAAAAAAATGAGATTTTCATTAAAATTATTATTTTTTCTTTCATTTCATCGATCACGACAATGAATTATCTATAAATAGTATAGTTCTATACCTACCTTAATAGTGTTTCTATTTCCCTCATAATATCTTTAAACTAGAGTTCTAGTAGGTCCTAGCAAGGCAAGGTTTTGGTACAATTTTAATGTGATTCTGTATGACAACATATGTCATCTGTCCAAGCCGCAGCTTTAGCCAAGCAATACATTTCTGAGGGACTCAAGTCAAAATTTACCCGGAATATTTATCGGGAAGACAAGAGTCACTGAAGAGAGTTAAGACACCAACTGGGTTTCCGATATCGGTAAAATCGTCGTCGTGTTTTAGTCCACTTTTGAAAATGCTTCAAACGAGAGGAACTCGTGCATTATTGAGCGACAGAGGCCTTCAATACCTTGAGTGTTTATGCTCTTGGCAAGGAAAAGAAAGATCAAGTGGAAGAATGGTAGAGGGCATCCTCTAGTGAAACTCCAAAACCTTTCAAAATCTCACTTGTTAGAAGATAATCAAGGAAGATAGTAAAGCAAATGGCAGGGCATGAAATACCAGCATGGTGATCAAAGTGCAGCATTGCACACAATTATCTGCAATTGTGAAATATGTTTTGCATACTTATTCGAACTGATAATCTAATGGAAAAAGCTCTTATATCCGGCAGTAGCATAAAAAGTTATCGGTATTCGATAAGAAAAAATGCCTAACTGGAGATACCGTCAGTAGCAATATGGTTACAGCGAGAAGTCCGAACATACAGCATATGGATGCACACGGCTCAGAAGCTGTAATTCCTTGAGTCTTGAACTAGTGTGTCTGTCTCACCTACACGTACTATCAGGCAACATTGAAGACAAATGATAGTCTTGCTCAACACGACTCTCGACAAGCACACAATGATATGTTTTTTTCCCTCTCTTAATTTCTTTCTCTCGAGGTCGACCCTCTTCTCCCTTACCTTTTCCTGTCTTTTCTTCCATATTTGACTATCTTTCATGGCTCCATACAAGACTGGTTCGTCGAGCAAGATAAGAGCAGCATCAACCTTTCAATACATCCCCTAAAAAATTCATTCGTCCCCTATAAGTCCTTATGAAAAATAAGGTCCCGTCATCAAACTCGGGCGTTAATGGAAGAAAAATGGCGAGGGTGCATGAAGACAAACGAAGCTCAGGGTAAAAAGATTAGGGGTTGCAAAACTATAGGCTTCTTGTGGGGATAATTAGGAAGATATCAGCCATGTTTGGGGCAAGGGAATTAGCAGGGTCGAGATAGTGTAGAAGCTCAGGGCAGTGGGAGGGTGATACCGGTCCCTCTCTTGTTCTCTGACCCACCACACTTTATTAGGCGAAACATTTTTGACATAAACTTGTTTACATTCGATACTACAGCAATGGAATGCAGGAAGATGAATATTTTCAGAAGTTTCTCTATTGCTCTACAATCCGCCTAGCATTAGACAGAACAGAGCTCGCTGATACGATTTTTTTTTTGCTTGATTTTAGCAAATATATACAGGAAAGAGGAGAGTGTGAAAACCCTGTCTGCACCTCAGCGACAATCCACACTTTTAAAATTTGCGTAATTTTCTTATAAATTCGCATTTTTTAAACTCTGCTTTTCCAACACTCAACTAAAATGATCAAACGATGAAAAAATTCCCTCTACCTCTGCGAATCATTGCGTTTTGTAGACTATAATTACACTTTCTCAATCCTCTCGGTTTAACAATATAACGACAAGCGTATTTCAGAATCAATGTTCCAAGCTATGTTATTCCTCCAGGAAACCGAAGTTTTTATGTTTTTTTTTTTTGAACTGACTTGGAATTAGTAGTATCAGTGACATCTACAAACAGGATAATAGTTATTAATTATGAAAAATTTCTCAGCTGCTGAGCACCAAACAGCATCTTGGGTGAGGAGACTGGGCGCAATTAAAAGTTTCAAGCATAAATCCTTACATATCTCCATCGCTAATGAGGTGATATTTTTGCTGGCGTCCGGTTGTCTCTCTGTCTGTCACTATAAGATATCCCAAAATTTACGGACAAATCTTCATGAAATTTACTGGGATTGCTAGGAATATATATTAGGAGGAAAAGATGATTATTTTTGGTCAAGATCCGTCCAACCATTTGTTTTCAGTTTGTCTACTAGGTTTTTTCAGCAATACAACTCAAAAAGTTGTAAATTTCGGTTCTTCAATAAATATTGAGAACATGTTAGAAACGTTACGAGGAAGTAACAATCAAATTTTTCTGCTAGTCTGTTTGTTTGTATGTATCTATTTTCTTCTGTGCATATCAGTAACAGGACCGGAATAAGCTATGAACGGATCTTCATGAAATTTGTAGGATCTGTTGGGAGTGTTGGGAAGCTTTTGTGACAATCTGTACGCCAGTGTGTGTTAGAACACAATGTTTGCCATATTGTTTGACGGACCATAAGTGAAAAAGTTACTGACGGATCTTCACTAAAATCATACAAACTATCAGGAATCTTAAGAGGAATATAAACGACACAGTTATGGTGACCATCAATAAGAAATCCTGGATACAGGACTAATTTAATTTTTTTATCAACATTGCTTTGCTTGACGGAGATATGCGCTCTTAGAGTGCTGCTCTAGTTCGCCGTGTCACAGCAATAATACGAAAATAGTAGAAACAACGAAAATTTTCTGTATTGCTTCAAAATTCTACCACATAGTGGAGTATGCGTCCCCACCTTTTGATTCTACCGACAGAAATTAAGTGCCAAGTTGTATCTTTTAATTCTGCCACAGCAAGGACATTAATAACAATGACAGGCTACATTTCTCAATTCTGTATAGAGCAAGAAAATTAAAAGCCATACTACATCGTTTATTTCTGCCAGAGGAAGTAAATTAAGTGCAAAATTTATCAGCAGTAACATCAAATTACTCCACAAAGTATGGGTCTGGCCAATGCCACCTAGACAATGTTTTCTAGGTGGCCTTGGTCTATGCCACCTAGACAATGTTTTCTAGGTGGCCTTGGTCTGGCCCATTTTGCTGAATTAAATGTGGCTAAAATTATGAAACTAGCAAACAAAACTTTCATCCCTGCAGAGACACATTTTTCTGAGCTTACTGCCGCTAAAATCACACCTTTATATCAAAATATAGCGTTCGGGATATCAAAAGTAAATATTTTCGATATTTTTGCTACTGAAATTCCAAAAGTCCATTTTACAAAACTTACCACCCTTTACAGCATTCAGCCCGCTCCTAGTTATCATTCCCATTTCAAGCCACTCGCGGGCAAGTTGGTCCTAAGCCAGAGCGGAAATTCCGAACTGCATCGGTTTTTGATCATCAGCTTGAGGCGTCGGGAGGACTCCTCCATGGCCTTGCCATTGCCCGTGGTGTCCTTGCGAGGGCGTTACTCCTGTGCCCACCTTGGCGACTCGGGCCATTTGAATGGATAGCCCAAACGGCTCCTCGATCACCTGCCGGTGATAGGTGTAATGCGGTAACGACACAGGTCACCTCGAATACTTGTGGCACTGATGAGGTGCAGTAACTGTAGCCATGCACTTAGCAGCGATACTGACTTCTTATCTGCGCCTGTCGGCATTTGGTCAGTCCGCTGCGTCAGCTGTCGGAGGGGGGGGGGCTCCTGTGAGATGGGTGTAGGACCGGTGCCCTGTTGCAGCACCAATAGCGACTAATTGACGGGTTAAATAACCATTCGTTCGCTGAAAGTCGCCTGCACCATAAATAATTTTTAGCCCTAAATATACCACTGTCCTTTTTGAAGGCGTTTGAGTCTATACTATTGCCTTGGAAATATAAAGAATGTCATCAGTTTGCGAGTAAGTTCTCTCATGGAAAATACATCACGCGTACAGGCAATAATAGCTTATATACGAGCAAGCATAAACTTCAAAAATGAATAAAAAGTTTAAAAACTACAGACGGCGGTAGTGAAGCAAATGTGTGAGAACATGTAGGTGACAGTGTAAGTCGTCATATCTCCACGGCCGGGAAACGTGCGCACTATCTGTTCAGGTTCGATATCTGTCACACTCTTGTAGTGTGAGGTTGTGCTGTATTGCGGACCGTGTGTTTGGACAGGCATTCCCGCCAGAGACTTCTAAACAAGAAATGAGTTCTCTCTCTTAAAATTATTAACGTCTCATAATCAGCTTTTACAAAATCGAAGAAATCTGGCATGCAGAAACATTACTTGGCATGCTACTGAATGCAGCGTACAGATCGTTCCTTAAGCCACACGCATAATTGCCCAACTGGGTTACAGAGCAACTTCACACATCAAGCTGCAGTGATTCATTGTTTATCGCTTTAAATGCCTTCGGTTCGGGACCGGTCGAAGAAATAAAGAGTCAGCGAAATAGAACACATTATATCAATATTTTACAATTTAAGTGACACCGTAGAATATGAAGCGCGATATTTCAAGGTAAAGCTGCACTAAACAGAGTGGGACAAAGCGTTGCACGCATTTGTGCAGAACTCTATGACATTACCTCTTATCAAATAAAGGCGAGGACTTTTGAAAGGTAGCACTCCGCTGCTGCTCTGGTGATAACCTTGAGAAGTTCACCAAATAACAAGAACTCGAAAAATGTGCGCCGTATACAAGTCTCGCAACATTACTGCAGCGTACGCTAAGTAATCCGTGTTGAGATCTTCAGTAAAATTACAAAATTCCACATAAATTCTGTTCTCAATGGAAAGAATTAAGCGAACAATTTGGGCACTGCAGCCCTGCGAGATAAGCCGCCAAACAAGGGAGCCAGAAAATAAAAATTCTTAAAATTCGTTGCAAATAAAGTTGGCCATAACGATGGAGGGGCCAGGCCGGTATATGGCGAGTATCAAGCAGTGGATAAAGCAGACGTGAAGGCTATCGCTCACCTCTTTAGATGTCATTTCTTTAGGGAGTTTTTCCCTGAACCACTTAGGAATGAATCGCAAGAGGACGATCTTATGACTGAACAAAAAATGAAACCTTTTATCGAACAGATAAACTGTGGGGGCAAATAGAGGACACCCCGCAGAGACAGCCAGGAATGGCCGCTTGTGATTGGCTGCAAGATCCTTTGTTTCTTTGCATAGAATTTTACCGTACTTTTTTTACCGTAAATAGAGGAAAACTTGATTGCTGGTCTGTGATTGGCTACAAGATCTCCCACTAAAGTCATAATGTCATGTACTTAGGGCTTATCTCCCAGCGAAGGCTGACAGTCAGCCCTACAGACAGAGAGCATTCTACTCATCACCATTATCATGATGTTGCAATATGTATTACTCTGGTTTCTTCAATTGAAGCATCATTCATACCTGTTCTTATGCCACTAGCTTCAACTTAGAGGATTTGCTCCTATACATCTCAGTACAATACATGTGGGTTTGTCACAATATTCAACGTGCATTATTCCTTCCTATACATTACAGTGATGTGTGCTTCTATTACGATATCATCAGTTTCTTCTACATCATTCATTTTTACTGCTCAGCTGCGTGTTCTACTGTCACAACCATCAACTCAAACGATCTTCTTACCGCAAGGTTCTTACCACTGCCTTTACATTATGCTTTTCAATAGAATATGAAAGAGTCATCATTACCTTCAAAAGCTAAGTACGCTCTTACTGCAATGCTCTCTTCTCACTACCTTCGACTCACCTCATTTATTGTTACTTCTTACAGCAATATTCTCTTGCTACCATCATCAACTTATACCAACTCACTGCAGTAGTCCACCGTCGTTATCTGCTGATATACTGCAGTCTATCCAGCGTAAGGAGTCCGATGAGCGTAACTAAGAACGCAAAGCAACTGGGTCAAATCTCACTTAAGCGCGTGGTAGAACTTGTCCAAGTCGATAAAATTATATATATTTGCGAATACTCGAAGTACATTAATCAATAGATTAGATTTGGCTCTGCTGCGTTGAATTCAGCCCAACGCCTCAAGGACTGCTTACGCTGGTTTGACTATAGCATCATTGATTTCTATTGCTCAGCATGCCATATTCAATGGTCACTAAATTCACTTCCCGGCGTTCGCACCTCCATGTGTCTGCTTGCCACCAGCGCCCCGACCTGTCCAGCACGATCTCAAGTGTTCTGTTTGCAGTCTCGAGAACATCTTGAACCAAGATCTGCACACACTCACGCGTAGTAACAAAGCAGCAACAAAACGTAACAAAACCGGCGAAACACCTCGCCAAACTGCCCTGAAATTGGGAAAGCTCTTGACCGACTCTCCAGACTTTTCTTCGAGGAGGTCGACAAAATTTCCTCCGATTCAGGAGCTGAACAAAAGAATGTGACGAAAAATTGAGAGGTTCGATACATTGACGTTAGGCTTGATTTGCTGAGTTCTGTGTCGTTGCGTGCATACTGCAAAGATACACATTTGCTTAACGCTATATGAAAACTTGGTAAAGAAAGATAATTGAAACTGTTAATATATATGTATATATATGAGATATGACTCGGTAAATGAGGCAAGGGCTTCTATACTCAAATTGTATAAATCAAATTTCTCTAATTCCTTTACTCTTAAGGGTTCAATACGAAATGCAATAGATTATTACACTACACGGACCCAAAGGCCCATTCAGAGAGAAGTCCCAAAACCTAGACTTCGGTTCTCGTAGCAGCCACTTGTCGCTCAGCCGATACAAACTAAAATCCATGGGCATCAAACGGAGAACTGAAACAGGCAGAATGTGGGAAAGGATTATGAGTTACAGCAAACATTCTGCAGAAAGATGAAGCAGACAAGTTCATTTACGAATTTCGGACGCTGCATCCAAAACCACGTAGTCCAGGCGATTTTTGAACGTGTTGACAATCTTTGTTCCGAAAAAACTATATTGGCATTGTCGAAAGTCAGACATTGCTGCACATAATTTTGGTAACCTGAGGCAATGACAAGCAATTACGCTTTTTATTTCACTCGTTGAATTAAGTAAAGGCATGTTCGATTGGACACCAAAACTGAGGCTTTGAGGCTTGACTTGTATGAAACTTCAGGCCGGTGCCCTGGCTTCGGCATATTTTTATTTACTTTTTTACTTCAGTTTCAGGCATTAACCCCCAATCGGTTACTCTTGAGACTTCCAAAAACTCAAACTCGTTTAGTAAGAAGGAATTTTGAGCAAGCTCAACGTAAAAGCATTGCTTTTAACGCTTATAACACGCTTCAAAGTAACAAATCCCAAGCTTCGGTCTGGAGTTTCTAATATGTCAAGCCTTGAAGGCTTAATTTGAACATCCAATCGGACGCACCATGTAGAGTCGAAGCTCAAGGTTGCATGGTTACAGCAAGGAAGTTCCAATAATTTGTGCAATTGAGACCCCTAAAAAATCACGATTTACAGTAAAAGCTTCTGCTGCTGTATTCAGAAACTCGTTTCTTTCAGAAAATTAATCTTATCTAAAATCGGAAAGACAATATGTGCCGCGATAATAATCAGTTAAGTGAAATGTAGCAACAGAAGAAATATACAAAGATGAATTAGGCTTCACGACTACTGATTTTGACAAATGTAAGTTGAATAAATGTTATCAATGAATGCATACATGTGAGATTATATTATCACCTGTTAATTTGCACGTTACTTGTCGTAAGCCGGATAGTCTGACTGCCATAATTCCCAAGAGGTTTATATTTACTATGAACCAGGTTTCAATCCAATAGCTCAATGATAATCAAAATTAACGGATTTACTGGTGAGAAAACGGGTACACGAGTTCAGACCGAAGCAAATTGTTTACTGCCTACGAGGGAAGGGTTCTCCTCACTCACGGCCCGGTTAACTCGTGACAACCAACTGTTAGGACAGCCGCAAACCAAGCGTCAACCGTCTACCTCTCGTCACCTCTGACAGCCCCTCTAAACAGTCGCTGTCTCTGTGCGCACTGCTGCAATTTAGACGATTTCTGTACGCTTAGCCTACGCTCTATACATGATCGTTTGTACTAAGTGGATAGTATCAAGAAACCCGGTACCGTTAACAGCAGAAAAGATGCGTTTTTAATTATATATGTATTTATAGTAGAACATTCAGGGAGTAATTACCGAAACACTTGTAGAAATTTACATGCATATAGGAATGCATTGATGGAATAATTCGTCAACGAACGTTGAACCTATAAACTACGATAGGAATTCAGGCTGTATAGTGAGCAGAGATCACTATATTCATACAGAAAAGATAGATTTACGAACGCTATGATTCATGTAACATTCCTTACTTACCTAAAGTACCTAACCAGAACTAATGTTATAGAAATTAACCTAGCCTTACCTAAGCTAACCTATACTCTATACTCTAACCTAACAGCGTTTTTTCTGTATACCCTAACCGTGATTACCATGTGACTAAAAATTATTTATAAAATTCACAATTTTCTTTTATTAGGAAACCTGTCCTTGTTTTTCCTAACCTTATGAAAATGCTAAAACCCTTTTTCAGCCGCTTTCTAAACATACGTAACTTACCTAACCTACTCTAACCTAGTTTAAGCTATCACAGTAGCGTTTCCATGAGAACTGCAAAATTAGTAAATATCTACAATGCTAGGCAGTTGCAGCCACTTTCTACCGCTTGTTTCCCGACTACCACAGTGTGGCCTCGGCTTACACCCACTGAAGTAACTATACTGGTAAGTTTGTCTTTACCTTTAGAAACTAAATCTAACAGGAGTTTGATTAGATTTACCTGTCAAATGCTAAGTATAAACGTATATGGTGTACGGGGTATCTCCGAATGTATAAGACGTACCTTGTTTGGAACATCAGTCATAAGCTTAGTTTCGCTACTATGAATCAAGTTTGAGATCGACGCAAGAATAACCGATTTAGACTTATCTCTTTTGACACTCGATCCAATGCAGCGAAGCCAACGCTCATGACGAAGTAAAGTCAACGATGCTAGTTCATCTCGATGGAACTGTGGCAGTCAAGGGCATATTATATACACAAATAACCTCTGCACCAGTGCCACGTTCGGTAAATTTTTACAAAAATCCAATATGGCGCACAGCAAATTCACTACTAGATATTGATAGCAGTCTATTAGAGAAGTGCAGTGATACCCATATATATCAGTCGGAAATGCATAGTTTATGAGATAATGTATATGACCTTGAAGTTTCTATTATTTTTCAACGGGAGAAAATAGCCGGCGTTGTTAGAGAATTGCTAGTGACCCCATAGGAACTTTATTAACCCAACATAACCTAACCCAACCCAACCTAACTTAACTCATCCCAATCTGACTTAACCCAACTTAACTTAACCTAACCCAAACTAACCTAACCTAATCCAACCTAACCTTCAAGTTGGTTTGATTAGGTTAGTTTGAGTTAGGTCAGGTTCTGTTAGGTTAGGTTGAGTTAGGTTAGGTTGGGTTAGGGTAGATAGGGTTAAGTTAGGTTAGGTAGGGTTTAGTTAGGTTAAGCTACGTCCAAACTACCGCTCATAAGTGCGAAAAACGCTTGTGCGATTTCGCAGAACGCAGTGAAAATATCGCAGCCGTGTCCACACTGTCGCATGGTGCATGGTGACTGTTGAGCGCAGATGTTCAGCAGAACTCAGTTGCTCACGCACCTTGATCAAAAACAAAAAAACTGCAATTTTTGTCACTATTTATATCTTATTTTATTTTTAGTGTCAACACAACTATAAATAAGCACTGATTCTAAATGCAGATAGTACTTTTATGCGTTCTTCAGCAATACGCATGCCAACTGAGCTTGGGTTGACATTTTCATACTTTTCTTTACCACTTGGTATTGTTTTCGAGGTTGTCAAGTAAATATATTTTTGTGTGGGGGTTCCTGGACAATTTATGTTCCCTATACTGGGTGCAAAGTGTTCAGACATTTAATTTTGTCTCTTAAACACAACTGTGTAACCACAAAACGTCGATAAAATGTTTACCGTCGACTCAGTTCTCGACACAAGTGTCACTACTGCAGTGAAGTTCCTTATTTCTCGTCAAATTTGCAGTGAATTAGAACTCTGAGAAGCATAAAACTGTTAATATGTCTATAAAGAAGCGAGAAAACCTTATGGAACACCTAATTTATTCGTTTTGCGTGTGAGAAACAAAATATTACAAGGTGAACCTGTCTAGGCCCCAGCCTAAATTACGTGAAAATATCCAGCAAGATGGACGCTCGCGAAAACGCACAAAGCTGCGATTTGAGGACGAAAATTCGCAGCGATCGGCAAAATCGCCATAGTGTGGACAGATTTTGGCGACAGTCTGGACGGGGCCTAAGGTAAGGTTGGGTTAGATTAAGTTATGTTGGGTTAATAACGTTCCTATGGGTCGTTAGCAAGCGTATAACGACGCCGGTTATTTTCTCCCATAGAAAAACAATGAGAACTTCAAAGTCATATATCTCAAAAAAATATGCATTTCCGACTGATGTATTTGGGTATCACTGCACTTCTCCTATAGATTACTATCGATATATAACAAGGAATTAGCTGGGCGCAATATTGGACTTTTGTAAAAATTTACCCCACGGTTCTTCCAACAATGTGTCTCTTCGTTACGATGCGTTGAGCCTAGTGCACACGGTAATCAAATGAACGAGTGCTCGCCAATCAGCTCACAATGTGTCCCTTTCACTCACAGAGCAGTACGTTTCTTTTTGATTTCTAATTCACCCCACGATGTAAAAATTATTGCACTAGCAATATTTACTAAGGGGAAGTTTACATGAACGAGTTTCCTTAGCTCTGAGTCCAAATGCGCAGCTGTGTTCGTTTAACTAAATACCTACCCTTCTAAATATTGGGAGACATCTGAAACATTAATTACGACACTTGCTGAGCCAACTGACTAGACTGCTTATATTTTAACACCTGATTTGAGAGACGCAGTTTCCTTAAAGAGAACTCATCCCAACGTATTGAGCCAATATTCTGAGAGAATGTGGCTCACTCAAAAGACTGTCGTCTGGACCCGCCTTTATGGCCAGATTTACGTCAGCTAGGCCTAATTATCCGGTAGTTTCGTTGAGTCCTTTCAACATAAGTGTGTCTGCCAAAAGAGTTATATAGAACGAAAAATCGAAAGAAAATTGGTGTGCCTATTGTTTGGATTAGTAGTATATTAACTGTGCATTCTGAACATGAAGGTTGCAACAATGATTTCTAATTCTGTCTTCACTAGTCCATTATGTATCTAAAGTAATCAATGACTGGAGCCTGTGTATCGATGTTTTTATGCATATGTTGTGCGCGTATGTACGCGCATTTAGCACATTTGCACAATACTATAAGTATGTAATAGCTATTCTGAACCAAGTCAAAATTGATTATATCAAACTTATTTCAACGTACATACTTTTCAAAGTTGAAATAACTTTCGCATAATCTAAATAATTGAGTGCCTTCGCTCTTTATCTAAAATTTCCTTGTATATGTTCGGTATAATATAGTTTCGTCATTACATTCTGTGCCTTAAAATCGTCAATTTTTGCAACTAATAGCAGTTTTTCTTATAAATTGCTAAGCAAAATTACTAAGTTTGATAAGTGTGATGCCAAATAAAAATTTTTCATGCTATAAAAAAATCTAACCTACGATAAATTAAACATTTCTTAGTCAAACCTACTTTAAGGTGGCTTTGAGTCGACATCTTCGATTGAGCTAATCTAATCCGATTAGTTTCTATTGGTGCGGAACTTCAGGTCTGATCGTGCGCTTCGTTCGAGTTTCACGTAATTATATGACGTTTAATCATAATATCGCCCTAAATTCAATATTAAAGTCTCAAATCGAACGCCTAGGACTGAAGTACCGAACAAGCAAAGGCTAATTAGACTAGATTATCTCAATCGCAGTCCGTAAATTCACTACGTGCTTTTATGAAGATAGCGCAATAACGGGATTTTAATACGAATAAGCTCGACCTCCAGTAGACTGACTACTATAATGTAGAGGACTGAGTACCTCCAGGTCAATCCACGGAGTTCGCTAAAGCCCGCTGCAGACGTTAGTTTTCTGTTCTGCGTTCTCACTTCACAGCTTTTGAAAATTCCGTAGCGTCACTGCAAGCATAGCTGCCTGTCCACTAGGTAAATATTTTGGTTAAAATGTTAGCCGTTGTATTAGCTAGCGCAGCAAGTGTCACGGGTAGCCTCTACTTTAGTTCCAAAAGTTTGAATGAATAACCTGAGTATAAATTTTGTAACTTGGTGTTTTAATACGCTGTGAATTATATTTGTAGACAGCGCTGCACTGCAAAATAAGTGCAGCTGATATTAACATCGAAATGCAATGGACACCGAACCTTGAGATAAAGATAAGGCTGTAAACATATTTCGAGCAAGCTCGTTGAAATTTTTAAAAACTAATCACGTGTAGTAGAGATGGGCAATATAAGGTTGACAATTGTTCGTAATCAGCATTAAATATAGCAAGCATAGAAAAACAAGACTATTGGTAGTTTTATGAATGCTGAAAAAAGTTGTCACTATTCCGTCAAAGGTACGTAGGCCTGGGTCTACCAGAATTGCAAATCCTTCTGTTCCGTAAATTCCGAATTGAACCAGAGCAAAATTCAAATGTCTGATGAGACAATACCGTGAACTACAGCTAAGAATGCAAAGCAACTTTTCCGAATCTCACTTAAGCGCGTGGTATAACTTGTCTCAATCGATAAAATTATATTTATATTCGACTACTCAAAGTGCATTAGTCAATCAGATACATTTGGCACTGCTGGGTTCAATTCAGCCCCGCCCCTAAGGTCAGCTTACGCTGGTTTTGCTATAGTTTGATGGCGAAGAGCGTTAGATTATTGTCTATCCCTGCTATTAAGTTCAGTAGAGTCATCTGTTGTATTCAAAGTTACCCGGACACTAGACCCATGTAAATCCACTTAAATATATAGAGGTGTTATATACGTAAATTCTATAATAATAAATTCTAGAAGCATATCTCCGGCTACGTTCTAAGCTACGCTCTAACTAAGCCATTCTCAAGATATAGGATATTATATTCGATAACAGTGATACTCTCAAGCACATTACAGCTATGTAGTCACACTGTCCCTATCATAACAACAACATCACAAATACGCATAGGAGCCTAAAATCCACAGCAGAATATGCACTGCAGTCTATACCTCCACATATTCCTCAACATTGGAACCCATAAGCCCATTTGTGTTTCACCACCAGAGGTGCCAGGGTTGGTTTGTGCAAAGCAAAGGACTCCCTGAGCGCAGCGCAATCCACTTACCAACCCAAAGATGCGGCATAATTCACGTCAGTGCTAGTTAGCGGGCCGACGGATGACATACTGAGGAGCTCTGAGCAGATCACAGACGGTGCCAGAGCTCTGTCAATTCCATATAGAAATGTGATAGGCAGCTCAGATGCACTCAAGAGGATGCTGGAAGCTGAGGGAAAAGGAAACGAAGAAATCAGGAACGTGTTGTTTTCTTAACCTCCACACAGAAAAATGGTTGTTTGCCATTAAGCAAAATTAGTTAACTCTAAACAACCTTGTCGTTTGAATTTGCGTTAATGCACATTGTCGTTTGTGATGAACAAAAGATGAACAGGAGCGTTGTGATGAACAACAGTGTCTTTTACGATTAATTATTATTGCTTTGTAGCTAAAATTGTACTTCGTTAGTGATGAGAAACCAGGGTGTTTTTTTATCGTAAAGAACATACTTATCTGCGTGCTCGATCGTTATGTTATAGCAACCTGCTGAAACGTTACAGCTAGCAAGGGATTAATAGTGAGGGTACATCGCGGTTACATATCAGCATACGTACTTGCAATTTTTTTCAGTGAATTAAAGATGACGTCGACGTCTGACATTAGTATACTGTTATCACAGTAGGCACCCTGTGGCTCATAGAATAGATACAAATAGTCATGAATGGTATATGTAGACTCCGCTGCGTTGTAACTTGAGAAGCGATCGCTATCGAGCAGTTCCTCGTGGCCGTTAGCGCTTTTCGGGTTGTAGTTGTGGCACCATTTTTTTTCTTAAGTGGATGCATATTAGGACGACACTATAAGGGTTGTCTCAACGTATTTGCCGGCTGGCAGATGGCATAACTGAACATCTGACAACAAATAGCAATACGTGTCAAGGCTGCAAATTTCAAATAGATATATGACCGGCAGCTCAACTGCATTCCAGAAGATGAAAGTACTGAGATAACTGCCAAATATTTACACAATGTGAAACGAAGATGCCAAAAGCCAAGGAACCAAGTTTTAACTCAGCGGAAAACTGAATTACGACAAAGAAAGCTACTCTTTTGTGATCCATCTGTCTGCCTATATAGGTCACTATAACCGCCTGTCGGTTTTTATGTCTGCCCGTCAGTATGTTTGATGTCTCATCTGTCTGCCTGTTGATTCATAAGTCTGCTTGGTGAGTTCATTTGTCTGTCAATCCATGCATCTGCCAGTCTCAATTGCTCTTTGTCCTGGAGTATTTTCAGAATTAGTAATGGCGAGAATAGCTAAAAATAAACGTTGCAGATATTCGCTATAAAATAAAGTTACTGAATTCCATACAAATGCATGCATGTCTGAAGAATCCCCTTCTACACACTACACATTATTCGAGGTCAAACTTTGTACGCACAGACACACTTACACGCTAACACGCACACATACATACAGCAGCCGATGCTCCCCAGGGGCGCAGGAAGGTATGGATCAAAAGCAAAGCGAATTATTCAAACACAGAAGCCTCTCGAAGAGACTCTCTCAGCTGCTTCCCCTCTCTTCTTTGCTTTCCAGGCCTCTGTTTTCTTTCTGATATGGACTTGTGGACGTGCCTCACTGACATGGACTTGTGGACGTGCCTCACTGACATGGACTTGTGGACGTGCCTCACTGACTGATGGGAACTCGCCGTGGGCCTTGCAGAATGAATGCTGGAGATTTACCGTGGACTTGCCTTACTCAGTGGTAATAACTTACTATGGACTTG
The DNA here is from genome assembly GCA_001587735.2 of Parhyale hawaiensis. Classification (NCBI taxonomy): domain Eukaryota; kingdom Metazoa; phylum Arthropoda; class Malacostraca; order Amphipoda; family Hyalidae; genus Parhyale; species Parhyale hawaiensis. Next base: position 4,713,817 of record LQNS02278161.1, read on the forward strand.
GCAGGATGGGTGCTGGTGATTTACTTAAGATTTGCTGTACTAACTGGGGACGAATTATCACGGATTTCGCATGGCTAGAGCTGGAGATTTACAGTAGAGTTGCCGAACTAACTGACAGAGACTTTCAGGGACTTGGCCCATCTAATACTGGTAAGATTTGCTGCAAGACTACACTTGGCCTATATTTTGAAGCTATAACTTCACCAAAGGATGCCACAAGCGGCATTTCAACAAAAGGCTCGCTCCGTGACCTCGTCAGCAAGGCAGGATGAATGAAGCTGCACATATGGACAGACGTTACAGTTGGTGCAATCCAACACTGAGGGCGGCGTGGATATTTAATGAGCAGCCGAGACGGTGGCCGAGGCAGAGAAAGTCTCGATGTCTTCCATTGATGGATCGGAGATCCTGTGCTCTTCTGAAGCTTTAATGGACCCAGGGAGCGGGAGGCGGTAGGAGCAACGATAAATACAGACCGAAATAAAGGAGGTCTGTAATACTGGATGTTGCGAGCATTTGATGGCCGCTTATCGCTTTACACCAACGATTGTATAGGAGCATGTACCAACCATCCTATGGACAACTTATAGTTGGCACTGGAACATTAGGAAACTTGAGAAATCTATTGGATATAAGTTATTTATTATTTTAGTTGTTCCAAGTTTACATAGGAGCTTGTAATGTTTTTAACTCTTCTAATGAGACAGTCACCTGAAAAAAATAGGAAAAGTAAATATGTATATAACATTTCATCGCAAATATAATGAAGGATTTGTTTCAGTTCTGAAGGATTTCAATGATGGAATTTTGATAGATATTTTACTGAAGAGCCTGTATTATGCTATGTACGAGTGTCATAGCAATGACCAATACGCATACAAGTATATCTCTATGTTTGTTAATATTCATCTGTACATAAATGCAAGCCCTACATGTAAGAACAACCAATAGTGTGTTAAGAATTGGCACCGGCGCCAATTTTTGATAGCCATTTACTGGCTAAATCAAAAGTTTAACTTTATTCCACAAAACTTCTGTCACTAAGAGAAAACTGGCGTATTGTTTTTTTTTTATACCTGGAGCAAAATCGAAATTTGGAATTGAACGTGGAGCAGCGACTTCGGTAACTACCACGAGCGTCAGTACCTGTACTACACTGTACCTGTACTGCACTGTACCTGTACTACACTGTACCTAGCTGTACTACACTGTACCTGTACTACACTGTACCTAGCTGTACTACACTGTACCTGTACTACACTGTACCTAGCTGTACTACACTGTACCTGTACTACACTGTACCTGTACTACACTGTACCTAGCTGTACTACACTGTACCTGTACTACACTGTAGATTGTTATGCTTTCTGGCTGCTATTCTGTTGTTATCAATGCTTTAGTATCTTGATATGAGGCTCTAACTTTTCTGGGCTGACTGATGTAGAACCCCAGGGTATTCGTGTTACGATTGTCACTCCACAGTACAAGTGAAACCAAGTATGGGAACAATAAAGAGTCATTAAACGATAAATATATATACTGCATGTACATATATATGATTCTACGTGTATGAAGATTTAAATAATTTGCTCCGTGCAAATTCTTTTTTTCTTATTATATTTTTGCTCTCACGCTGTCATAAAGCCTCTAGAGTGATAAGATTTTTCCCCAAATTAAAAGTTTAAGTAGTGAAGACGTATGAAGTACCTCCTAGCAACCATGCAACGGCCTACATAAGAGAAGCACGTACGATCAGGTGTGTGAAACACGGAAATTTCATTGAGGTAACTATTTTATATCATTATACTACAGTGACGTGAATCACAGGTGTACTTATATCTTCTGCACATACACACACAAACACATACACAACAGCGAGCGACGTCGTCCCATATTGGACCTGTAGTGTTCGCCCAACAAGGCTGGTCAATGGAATAATTAACAAAAGCCATTAGCCCGGCCAGTGAGGTTTGGACGTTCCTAACGCTTCATTTATGAGGCTCTATGTTAGCGTGGAAATGGGACGACTGCGCGTTTCAATTAAAAACAAATATGAAATAGTAGTGAAAAGCTCTGGGGTCACTTCGGCACGTTATTTATACGCGGTGTCGTTCCCGTCCTGGTGCCGACGATGATTATAATCAATATTTCATCGACAGCTACCTGTGATAAGTACGGGACCTGTGCATGTCCAGACATCTTTGAAGGGCGATTTCATACGAATTATTTTGTTTTACTTCTGTCATTTGTTAAAAGAGGAAACTACGGCAGCTAGTGTACAGTGCAGGCTGCCAACTGATTTAATGATGGAAGCGTTTCAGGCTTCCCGGTGTTGTAAAATGCTTCATTTGGATTGTATTACCTGTTGTTGGTGGCCCGGGCGTGAAGTTTTAATAATAATAATGATCTTAATGCTCTTCATTGGGACTGATGAAAACAATGGGCCAAATGCAGATAAGCATGTATTATGAAAGGTTGCCGTAAGGATATTTAATGAATACCATCGAGTTTATCGAAATCGTCAGCAGAGGAGCAATTGCGTGCTGCACAGTTGTGCTGAATGTCCCGGGAACGATCCCCTAGCCAGATGACCGCTCTTTGTGCATGGCGCTCGGTGCGCTCAATCAGCAAACTTGCTTAGCGTGCATAACTACCGTTGGGATACTTACCTTAGAATGGAGGGAGGAACACGGACCGTTGAACATCCGATAATGCGCCACAGTTCTCAGCGACCCGTTTTCGGCTGTAGCTGTACTTATTCCACTAGGGACAGTTGGCCTATATCTGGAGCACGAACCAGTGCGTGTGGGTTTCCCAGGGAAGGTGCAGTTAAAGTTGACTTTAAATTTGTGGAATGAGCTTCATGAAAGTGGTACACTATACAGTTGCACACTCAGCTTAGGCACGGACCTTCAGCTCGCACTTCATCCCGAACCACGGCGCGATCAGCAGCGTAACTGCGGTTGCAAGTACGATCAACGTGCCCGCTGAAGATCCGCTCTTAAGTTGAACGCGCGTTTGCCTAGCGTGATCACAGCATTACGTGCGAGCTCACCGAAGCAGCGGATGATCACAACAAGGTCGCCATGTTGTCTTACGGTGCGGCCAAAGTCTGCGGAAATGAAGACCAAATTTTTGAACTTTATATGTAATATAATTTACATGGTCGGCGACTAGCAGCATCTGCAAGTTCTGATGAATGACCGCAATTACGACCACGATCAGCGAAGAAGCAATGTTGAAAGCTTTTGTTGATCAACTGAAAGCTTTGCGATAGGTTTGGTAGCACCAAAAGACTTGAAATGACAGAGAAAGAAACTACGCCAGGTGAAGGGCTGTAACCAGGTTCTTGATAAAAAGGTTAGATCTACAATGGGTTTGGAAGAAGAAATTAATCGGATCAACATTTGAAATAACAAGGATATCAATATAGAAATACCGTCATGCCTGATTATGGCTGTTGTTATCGCAGTCCAAGCAATTAACTCTCAAAGTATAGACGAAAAATTAATTCTTAAAGTATAGACGACCACTCCTACAAAAATTAATTCTTAAAGTATAGACGACCACTCCTACAAAAATTAATTCTTAAAGTATAGACGACCACTCCTACAAAAATTAATTCTTAAAGTATAGACGACCACTCCTACAAAAATTAACTCTTATAGTATAGACGATCACTCCTACAAAAAAAAATTGTCGTAGATGTACTATTAGTCTAGAATATCTTCTTGGAAATCGTATTCCAATAAGAAAACAGTAACTACTATCAAGTTTAGATAAAGAAATATGCATATTCTGGTTTAGCCCGTATGCAATTAGTTACAAAGCACATTTTTGATACTTTAAAAAATAAATCAAATGAAAAAGCAGTGCATTATCCGCAACAAAAGCGTCAGTTGAGAAGATAAATTGAACAAGTACAATTTTCCACCGCTATTTTTGATAACCCGGTACAGTAGTGATAACAGTAATAAAAGTAGTAGAAATAATACCTTTCCAGTGCTCATAATCTCGGGGCCTTCATTACCTCAGCCAAGGAGGATATGTTTTCGTAGAGTTTGTCTGTCTGTCCATCCGTCTGTCTGTCTGTTATTCTGTCTGTCACCAAGATAACTCAAAAATTTATGGACTGATTTTGACGAAACTTGCTTGGTTTGTTAGGTATGTTAGGAGGAACAGATGATCAACTTTTGGTGAAGATCCGTCCATTCGTTTATTTGCTTGTTTCTCTGCGTATTTTTTGCTAGTGCCATAACCTAAAAAGTAATGAACGAATTTTCATGAAATTTACATGAGCTGTTGGGTTTATTACAGAAAGTAAATCATACAGTTTTTGTGATTATCTCTTTATTCGTTCGTTTGTTTGTTGCTGTGTTCGATTTTATGTTTGTTAGCACAATAACTCAAAAAAATTATGAATGAATATGAAATTTTCAGGAATTGTTAGTAATGTCAACAGACATTATTGGTTAAATTTTGGTGATGACCGGTAGGTCCGTTTGTGTGTTTGACTAATGTTTGTTAAAATGCTTGTTTGCGCAATAACTCAAAAATTATCGATGGATCTTTATGAAATTCTCAGGAGTTCTTAGTCATGTTAAAAGACATAATTGATTAAATTTTGGTGATAATCGGTTGGTTCGTTTGTGTGTTTGACTAATGTTTGTTAAAATGTTTTTAGCGCAATAACTCAAAAATTATGAATGGATCCTTATGAAATTTTTATGAATTGTTAATCATGTTAAAATACGGAATTGATAAAATTTTTGTGATGATCGGTATGTCGGTTTGTGTGTTTGACCTATTTTTGTTGAAATGTTTGCTACTAGCATAACTTAAAAAGTTATGAACAGATCTTCAAGAAAATTACAGACACTGTTAATATTATCAAACGGCACACGTGATCAGATATTGGTGTTGATAGGAAGAAATCATTGTTTCAGAGCCGATTCCAATTTTTCATTACCACTGTCTTGCTTGGCGGAGGTATGCACTCTCAGAGTGCTCTAGTTTCTTCTACACTCGGTGAACACGTTTTTTCTCTTTCCGTAATCGCCGATCTACCCGTTTGTCTTTTGAACGTCTTCACTGATCCACTCATTCAAATGCGCTATACTGTACAGCATAGAAATAACAGAAATGTGCTCTGTTTCCTGAGTTTAGTTTTGTTTCCTATATTAAGAGATATCCGTAACTTGCCTAGTGACACTTGTCGGGGAAACTGACTTGACGGGTAACATTTTAAAAAAGTCTTTGGGGCGTACTCAAAGTTGCGTTGACAACGACACTATAAAAGATCTAGCAAGTGCATGGATGCGTTCAAAACACTAATGTGTAGACAGGCCTTAAGAAATTATATATTGAACTAGCTGATTTACAACAAGAAGCACAGCGATGCACTTATTACACACCTAAGAAGTTATCTTTAAATCCAGAATAATTTCAAACCCTTACAGTGGACATCAGACATTGGTATTTAAAGAAAAATTCGCCGGTAAAGCGACACTATACAAGATCTGTTTGAGAGGTGGTGAGTAAGCGATGAAAACTATAGTAATTCTAAAGAATGTAGTCAATACAACGAAACTACTTAAGCTCTATACCTTTTATATAGGTTTGTGAACGACGTTAATTTGTGTCCGATGCAAAGAAGAAACCTGTACAGTCTAAAATCCAAAAATTATCAGTATAATTTTTCTTTGTATAATCTTGCTATTCTCAGCTACCATGATCCGTTTCGCAATGATCGAAACTGCAAAAGTTACAGCGAAAGAAAAGCAATTTGCAAGCACTTTCATCAACAGCGTCTCCAGCTTTGCATCAAAATATGTATCTGTGATGTACAAAATTTCTAGTTAGCGGTTGGTGCTAATGTTTTTGTACCTCTTTTTTCATGTCTTCTATAGAGTGTGTTGTGGTAAATTCTATCCCCCTACTTTATTTCAAGAATTTCGTGCGTGAATTTCGTTCTGTATTGTACAGCACTTGTGTTGCCTATATTATAATCCGAAACGATGCGACGTACATACTTAGTAAAGAATTTTTTCTATGTAGTGTTGTTCTTATTTTTATTCTATGAATACATTTCCTTAGTGTCAAATTCATTGGTATCAAATTATATCTTGAATATACTAACGTTTGCTGTACCAGTAGCATAGTATGCATATTCCAAAGCAGTGCTGCCATGTATCTCTATGGCTGTGAATTTAAAATGCTACGCAGCTTTTAACTGTCGCCTTCAACAGGGTCCTGCTCGAATTACTGCATAATTTGATTGCAGCTTCGTATCGCTTGAAACTTTGCAGCTTTTGTTTTTATACAACCCACGACTTTATTATTGGAGCGAAACTTTCAGTTTTTATCGCATCCGTGACCCAGTTTTATCCATCTAATTCCCTTATATCATGGCAAATAAAGAATTATTTAAAGACGCATTGTAAATTCTGAAAGGCATCATTAATGAAGTGATTGTTACCGGGTGCTTGCGTGCGTAATACTAGCGTTACACTATACCTTCCCACATCAACTTATGAGTGGACGTTCACCTCGTACGTCATTCATGCTATCGTATCTATGCTACCAATTTTCTCTTTGTATCGAGATAAAGTGCAAACTGAACGTCTGCTCATAAGTTTAGCGTGCGACATTAAAGTGTGGCCTCGGCATATGACGGGCAAGCGCAGCCTCTCATTGACCGAGTCCCTGCCTTCTCTACCCCATTACGGCTGCGACAAACAAAGCGCTACGCACACTGTCCGGCGTGAGACAATGTGGGTAACGCGGCGAAAATAATTAGGTTATTACGTTCCTATTCTGGCGGGGTAGACGCTAAATGTCTTGTTCTTCCCCGCCAGTTAATACTGGGTTTGGCCATTCGGTTGTTGAGCGAGTAACCTTTCTATTGAGAGGCGTCAACATGAAAGTGCGTCAGGAAAGCAAACTGTTGTGGTAATGCTACTCTAAAACTTTTGATCGATAAAATGAAGTTGTTGCGCGTGAACAGTTCATTGGTAGTCACGGGTACCCTATTGATGCTCATGAACATTCTACAGTACTGGCTGCTCGTGCTTCATTAAGTCATAACGCAGCTGCATAGTTCATATAAATTACTATTTATTCTTATTCACAACGCAGTGAAGTTTTGATGCCACCGGTATAGTAGGAGGGTAACCAAAGACAGATTCAGGATGATATTTATGTATGTCTTTAGGTTAGATTAGACGCCTCTTGATTCTTGTTGAAGAAAACTCAGCCTAACTTAGGTATTTCCGAATAACCCATCCTATAACGCATACTTTGAAGAAGGCTTCATATTATGCGAAACTATATTTCTTTTTCCGCACAGACTGGCCAGCACAAGAGAAGGGACAACCGTTCCCGCTGCACGTGCACTGAACAGGGGCGTGATCTTCTTAAATGGGCGGCGTAACCAATGTTCTAGAGGCCACTACCGCTTGTTGTATGACGATCTACTTCGCAGCTGTTCCTCCAAACTGACATTGATTTGTAGGTTTGCTTTGTGTATTTATTTGGAACAATCCACCATTTTCGTGCGCAGCTCAAGAACTAATTAGAGTTCATGCTGATATTGCTAGGTAAGAAAAATAAGAACTACTGAGAATTTACTTGTGTAAAGGCTTGCTATAGCGATGACACACGCTAGTCAAAAGAACGAGCATCGTCATCTTTTCGTCCGAACGCTATGTTGAACTCTCGTGAACACAGCTTTGAGATTCCCAAGAAATGGTGTGGAAATGTTTACCGTCAGTTCAGGTAACTCAGCAAGTGCCATTAGTTAAGTTTCGGACATATCATAATATTTGGAGGGATTTATAACTCAAAAATCTTTGCAAGTGTGTGCTATTTAAGCGGGCATATCAACAGATTCAGACGCAAAGATGACGATACTAGCGTATGGCATCGGCACTAGAGTCCTGAATGACTATAAACGATGCAGTGCTATATGTATGAGCTTCGAACAGCTCCCAAGCACGCGCCACCAAACAGGAAGCATCTCAGTGTGACCTCTTCTAGAAATCTCTCAGTAATCGCTGCAAAACAGGAAGTTTTCAACAAGCGTTGCACTGCTGAAAGTTTTCAGTTTACGCCACAATATTAAAAATTTTTCAGCTTGCGTTGCTGTATTAGAAGTCTTCCGGCAAAAGGCACTGTGATACTGGATATCTACGTAACTCCAACAGTCGGCTTGAGGCCAAAGTCTCAAACACCCCAGATTGTCCTAGAAGAAGCGCAGACTGCAGTCAGCAGCCTTTCTTTTCTTTCTTTCAGTCCCCCACGTCCTACAAGAGCGACTCGACAGGAACTTTAATACACTAGGTCTAAGTTCTGAGAACCTAGTTGGAAGTCCCACTAAGCCTCGTAATACACAAGGTCCCTAAGAACCTAGCGAAAAACTCCAGCAGGCTAAATCTAGGTCTAAGTTTCCAACATCGGGAAGTTCCAGCAAGTACTACAATACACTAGGTCCAAGTTTTCAACACCCTACCGGGAAGTTCAAGCAACCACTGCAATACACAGTTCTAAGTTCTCAACGCCGTGAAGTCCCAGCAATCGCTGCAATATTCCAAGTCTGAGTCTCCAATGGCCGAAACAAAAGCACACGGTCGCGCGCAATCACCGCCAGATTGACGTTCAGTCACCCCGAAGAGTCACGGCGACGCCACAATGGCAGAGGCGTCAGCACAATAGCTAAAAATGAAATGGTGTGATTGCGCCTTGAGAATTCAATGGTGGCCGCATTATGGAGGGTTCCACTCTACAATAGCATGGCTCGTTCTCTGTACATTTGAAAGCGTCGCTTCGCAATCGATCGATCTCAACTGAAGTCAGTGCAATTCTGCAGAATTTTTCGTCTGAATTTTGGCCGAAGAAAAGGCGGATGGTCGGTCGAGATTCGGCAAATTATCGGAAGTTGTTTCAGGTCAGTTCAAGGGACGCTGATGAGCATGCAAGCTTGTGTGTCTGCATATTAGGGTAGAGGTTCCAGGGAGGTCAAATTCACAGAAAGTAACAAGGATATCGGAAAGCAAGGCCGTAATCAAAAAAGATCACGGATTTTACGCTTGAAACAAACTGATATTGAAATTTTGCAGAAAATAAGACTTACTCAGACATAAACTATTCTGCTTCGCCGTGTTACTTTGTTTGCCTAAATTTAAAAGGGCGGCAAAGAACACCATGCGCTAAAGATCGATAAGTCTCACAACTTCAATTAAAATGCTGAATTTAATGAGAAGGACCTCTCAACGTATGTTCACTGATAAATTATGGATTAAAATTTAGGAACAGGTTGGAAATGAAGGCTATGTGCGGAATTGTTTCAATATCTCGTACAAGCTCGGCTTCCCATCTCTAATAACTGATTTCCAACTATTAGACGAGTAGCAAAAAACTTGTCCCGAATCGTAAAGTGAAATACGAATAATTTTGCCCTAACAGTACATGCAACAAAGAACTAGTAACTAGCAACACTGGCTAATAGACTTACTTGGTTTCTAAAAATTGTCTCCGAATCACTAACGAAAGGTAACATATGCACCACGAGCAGCTCCCAGCTTAGTCCAACAAATAAAGCAGTATCATTATAGCAAGAGAAAAATAAGACCCATTGATTAGTTGTTTATACCAACAACAAATAACTTACCGAAACGATATTCCGTATCACTAACAATTGACGGATTAACCCTAATAGTTCAGCAAGTTGTAGATAGCCTAAATAACGCCAAACAGTGAAGCAAGTATCAGCAGCTACCTCCCTCACTCCCCAACCAGTTCCCCAATGGAGGCAGTAGCAGTCCGGCCCCAGCACGCTCTGCCTCCCTTCATTAAGACGCGATTATTGTACGCCTGTAAAAGGTAAAGCGTGTCCCTGGCAGCCGGCAATGAGGGAGACGAGGCCGGCCCATAGCGATTCTCTCCGCTTCTATTGACTCACCGAAATTCATACTTAATGGAGAAATTGAAATTCTGGAGCAATATATATTTTTCGATATTTCGTTGTGATGAAGAACTGCAGTAAATCGACTGAACGAAAAAAATTCGAATTGAATACATACCTATTAAAGCCCTCTCAAGTTCATCAATCAAAAAGTGTCATTTGATATAAGCCTTGTAAACAACAAAAATATGAAAAGGCAATTAGCGAGTTTAAGAGGGAGCTTCAGTGAATTTTCGCCCATTGCTTTCTTTAACAAATTCGGCACTTAATAGCTCGAGATTAACAGGAGCGATTTTCATCAAATTACATCTCATGTAAGATCAACATCAGAACA
>LQNS02278161.1:4742669-4800251 GCA_001587735.2 Parhyale hawaiensis
AATGAAGACATCGCAGGCTTAGTCTGATTTGTACGAGTATTAGCTTCTTCATACATCGAATCTACGGCAAAGTATAGGGCGACCTTATGTCTGAATGCACTTCTTACATTGCCGAAGTTGAAATCGTAGCACTGAAGATATCTGAAACTTCCGTTGGCACTCTCATGCTTCTTGATTCGTAGTTTCTTCCCACAGATAATTTCGTTGTATGAACTATTCTTCCCATTTTGATGCAATTGTCAACGAAACCGACGAAACATAAGTTTGCACGGGCAGTAGACAATTATTTCTTCTAGCTTACTCTTTTCCTCTGACGAAGCAGTTTTCTCTTCATAAGTCAAAATTTGAGCACATCAAATGAAGCAGATATTTGAGGTGGAAAGACGGTATCAACGGTATCTTTGCTACGGAGCGAACACATTGTATATAAGCTGCTTTTTTGTTTAGGTTTATTGGAGTGTTTTACGCAAGATGCTACTTTTACCTGTCTATATAGAAGACCTAAGGATGACAGCACGACAAAGGATCAAGAAGAAAAGAAGAAAATTAAGAAGCAAATAAGAGAAGAAGAGATTCCGCACCGGCCTAGAGGCATTAGGCAAACGTATAGGTTATTGCGTGAATTTTTTCACGCACGGGTCCACTAGTGACTATATATTTCAGAAGCTATATTTGTCACCGTTACTCCAAGAGCTGAAATTTTACGATATCTCGAACTTGTTTTTCAGCAGATGAATTTTTTCCTATTTAAATTCTTAACGGCGTAACGGAGAGACAGACCAACCAAAAAAAAAAAAAAAAAGAGAGAGAGAGAGCAAGCAAGCGACTAACAACTGTGCATTATTATATTGTAGATGATTGTATTCTACAGTATTTCTTTTACGAGCAATATTATTTAGGACTTCACACCGTATACGTATCATCAAATTAAAAATTCATGTATCAAATGGAATTTAAAGAGCATAGAGGAGCGAGCAAAAATATGGATGTTATTTTAACTCTTTATGTGTCATCGATTGGTAGAGCGAGAGCGTGTGAAGCTAAACTCAATACCGTCAACTTGCCTGGAACATCATATGAGCATTGGTTTCAAAGCTGCTGGTCGTGTTAGTTACAACTCGATTACTCTTGAGACGACAATACTCTCCTGGGGTGAGGATTAAATTCGGAGACATCTCAAGGGTAATCGAATTAGGTTCTACGCCTGGAATTCAATCCAAAGCGGTGAAGCCAACGCTTGTGACTGAAATTTCAGGCAAGTTAATGCTAACGATCTTGATTTTTCTCGATCTCACCGCGCCAAGCGATGACGAGTTTACTGTGTAACAGATGTAATTAAACTTTAGTAACATAGGTAACCCGTAACCTTATCATTGATCATTTTTCTGAAACTTTGTTATTCCTTCCCTAAATTTCACTTGTTTACTGATTAATATTTTCACCTGGCTCCTGACTCATATTTTGGTTTATATTCTTATCATCGACAATGAAGTTACGTTTTTACTTGGCTTTATTAGTCAGTCTAGCAGCAATGTAATTCAAGAAGTTATCGGCAGATCTTTACGCCATTTGCTGAAACTATATACCGGGAATGTCATGAGAAACAGCTGATGATCTGTCTGCCCTCTTTCCTGTCTGTCTGTCTACTATTCGGTCTGTCAGTATTGCATTTCTTGGCGGAAGTTCACGAACTCCGAGTGCAGCTCTAGTTTACTGATTGTTCTTATAAAAATATTCGTAGCACACCCACTTGTCATTGCAGTATCAATTCATATTCTTTGAACAAATCTCTTAATTTACTTACGTATCTGTATGCCTTCGCCTTTGAAGATGCAGTCTCGATCTTGTTCATATCTTCGTAATTCCTTTCTATTCTCTTCGTCATAACCTTTACTGTCTAGCTATCATTATTACCTCCGCCAAGGAGGTAATGCTTTCGTCGAGTTTGTCTGTCCGTCTGTCTCTTTGTTTGACTGTCTGTCTTTCTCTCTGTCTGTTACCAAGATAACTCAAAAAGTTATGGACGGATTTTGACGAAATTTACAGGGATTGTTAGGTATGTTAAGAGTGACAGATGATTAACTTTTGGTGGAGATCCTTCCATCCATCCGTTTGTTTATTTGCCTGCCTCATTTTTCTCAATGCCTTAACTGCAAAAAGTTATGGACCGATTTTTATGAAATTTACATGATTTGTTAGGTATATCACAAAGAGTGAATGACAAAATTTTTGTGATGATCTGTTGGTTCGTTCGTATGTTTGTTGCTGCGTTTGATTTTATGTTTGTTAGCGCAATAACTCAAAAAGTTTTGAGTGAATCTGTATGAAACTTACAGGAATTGTTAGTAATGTTAAAAGACAGGAATGATTAAATTTTGGCGCAGATCGGTTGGTTCGTTTGTATGTTTGACTTATGTGTGTCATAATGTTTGTTAGTAGCATGACTGAAAAAGTTATGAAAGGGTCTTCAAAAAAATTGCAGAAACTGTTAATACTATTAAAAGGCACAAATGAATAGATTTTGGAGCTGGTACATAAGAAAAAATCTGGTTTCAGAGCCATTTTGAATTTTTCGTTACCGTTGCTTTACTTGGCGGAGCCGCGGAGTTATGCGCTCTCAGAGTGCTCTAGTTTACGTTTCCATCACTGTTTATTCCTCTTATCCTTACTATTTGTTCATATCCTCCTATGATTGTTATATTTGTTTTCTCTTTTCGTAAGACTGTCATAATTATAGGTATATGTACTAGTGGCTTTAATTTATCATGTGCATCATTACTTTCTCAATTATTTTCCATTCCAAGCTTAATTTCCTTGTCCATTCTCTAAAGCCATTCCCGTTAACAGTTTGTCAAAACTATTTCTAGCTTAATGGTTGTATGCTTCTTCATTCTGCTTGCTTTCATCTTCTCTTTCTCATCGCTCTTGCTGGTCAGTTTAGCTATGCTACCACACGCTCGCCACAAATCGTTTCTGTCCTTGTTGATCTCCTTGCTTTACTTTTTACGCATTTCTCTCCAGTCTGGCAGAACGGCTTCACATTCCTTCTACCTTCTTGCAAATTGCCTTCCTTATCCTTCACTGTTCTCGCTCTCTTTTTCCATTCTCTAATATTGCCCAATGTCTTCCTGTATTTCTTCATCCTACCATATTGCACTCACAATCTTTTTCTATCCTCTCCTCATTAAATGCTCTCAGTTGCCGTTCTACTCTCGGATTCCGTTCACTATTCGCTTCTACGCTTTCATTTTACGTGAGTCACTCAGCTAGGCTCTCCCACTTTTCCTACGCCATCCTAAGTTACACACCCACAGTACCTGCCCTACCCTTTCTACTCCCTCTTTACCTAGACTATATTTTTCTACTCTCCCACATTCCCGTCACTATCTGCTGCTATTCCAACTGCCGCTCGTCCCACCTCCTCCCCAGCACCTCCAAACAGTCTCCACCGCCGTCCCCCCCGGGTGTTATTAGAGGGTAAGGGCGGTGGGCTTTTAGCTAAATTGCACTCAGCACCGCCAATGGACCCCCAGCCTGCCAGGCTCCACCTAAATGATTATCGTACTGCCGCCACAGCAGCCACGGAGCGGCACTCCTCCAGCGCAGCCCAACATCGCCACCGCCGCAGTGACTGCGTCTGCACCCTAATGTGTCCAGACGAACTTGGGCCTCGCTGCACCATGGAGGAAATTATCCGTGGAAAGTCAGAGGAGAAAATACCCGAAGAAATGCTGCACTGTTCAAAAAGAGAGAGAAAATTCTCCTGTGTAGGAGGAATTTGTCGGTGAAGAACCTGATGAGTAAGTGCGGTAAATGTGGGAGAGCTGAAAAATGAAGGGATATTAGAAAAGTAATGGAAAGTTTCCGGGGAAAAACGAAATAAAAGGCGAAGAAAATTCTTTGGGTGAGAGTAAGAAAAAAAAATGCGCTGGGAAATGCCGCTGCATTGTAAAAGAAAGCAAAATATACTATGAGGCGCAGAATTAAGTTGTTGCCGCTTGCAGATAGTTACCATGCAGCGGAAAGTCAGTGTAGAAATGTGTTAAGGATTCGACTTAACTGTAAACTGAACCAAAATCTGCTGTACGAGAAAATTATTCATCGAAAATCGGAATCGGTGAAAATAACGTAGTGCTGTGCTGCATTGAAAACAATTTGGGGCTGAAAATTAAAGAAAAAACTTCGGAGAAAAATTAACCCAAAGCATAATCTGCTACCGGAGAAAGTTTTCGTCCTACGATATCCAACTTGCTGTTACTCAAAAGAAATTATATCAGCAGCGCAAGAAAGATAGCTGGAGAAAGAATAAGCGTAACAACTTGTTGAAAAACTCTATAATAATGCAAATAAAAGCCTCTTAAATATTACGAGGGACGGTGCTACAACTAGTACTATATTTCCTGCAGCCTTTAAGTTATATTCCCTTCTTTCTCTTCGTCTTCTTAGCTGTCCTAAAGTCTCAGTCTGCTGTCCCTGACTCCATACTGCACCCGCCCCCCTTACCCCCAAATGAAGGGGGCAACGAACCCTCATAACAAGATGGGGGAGATGAAGCATTGATGCTGACCGTCAGCCCAACAGTCTGTGCTTCATAAATTTATGATAGAGGGTCCCACAAAAAAAAAGTAACATGAACACAGCGAAGAAAATGATATCAGTTTGTCACTTTCATAAATTTAATGATTTACAGCACTAATTGTGAAACATTTTAAATTCTCGAAACAAGAGCGTTTGTGACCGTGGCTATAGCTTACCATGTCTGAGCACCAGTCGGTTAAACAAAGTTTAAGCCGCAACCGTGCCAGCGGTAACTTAATTGAAAGGGCTGTGAAGAACGTCTTGCATTTTATGCTCTCGCGTTCAATGGGCCGTAAATTCCTCTGCTATCTCTTTATTGGCCATTTTTACACAGAGTAACAATGTGCAAGCTGAAGCCATGCTCACGGCAAAGTAATCGGATGCTTTTTTTTTATTTGGTTGTTTTAAAGTTTCAGTCGTTTGCATGTACCGGGCTTGAGTCAATCCGTACTTTGCACGGTATTTCGATACAGGAATTTCGATACAGAGCTTCAGAGGAATTTCGTTTTGCTAGCTTTGAGAATCGATCCAGAGACCGCCGCATTAGCCGTCGACCGTAACCGCAGCGTTATAGAAATAAAATGCATTTTATGAAACATGCACAGTAACCCAATTACGTCGACGCATTTTCATGAACCTCATACAAAAAAAAAACACTATGTAAGGCGTCCTATAGCTGTATAGAGCGCTGGGTATATATAGGTGAAGCTACAGCACAGTGAAGCTGTTGAGTAAAAATGACTCATGTATTAAATACGGGTTTAATGCTTAGTTGCCAGATTATTGTACATTCATGTGTTTAAAACGTTTCTTAATGTTCTTTTTCGAAAACATTACGAATACTTACTTGACCTACTGTAGGCCTAGTTGGTCCCACTCACAACTAGACTTAACTTCTTCGTTAGTGTCGATGTCGCACGTCACCATGATGTATTGGTCCTGCTATACGTCACAGTGGGGGGAAATGGCTCTCGGGAACTCAATACCCCTCCGACTCTTGTGGCGAGAGGCAGTGCGGTGCTACAGGTGCAGCTCGTCTGTCAATCAAAACTTTTTTAGCAGTGGGCCGTGCATGTCCGCAAGCGCTGTAGTTCCACCCTTTGTAGTTTCAAACCTCTCCTCCATGAACCAATTCCATTTTTAAATACTTCTGAAGCATACAGTATTTGTTTCTTTAGCCTTCATATTCAATCTAACGTAGCGTGTCAGTTTTCAAGACAATTATGCTGCTTCGACTGATCTTCTTTGCAGTTACTACATCATGTGCACTGTCCTTTTTTTTAATGTCTTCGTATAAGGAAAACAGCTGGTAGGAAGGCTGGAGCTTGGACCACTGTTCTTTTCTAACACTTGGCCTGTTCCAGCGTTGGTCCACAAATTGTTAAACTATCTAACCTGCAGTTGTTTTCAATATATTTATTTAGTTCACTGCACTACTGGATCGGTACTGCGGCAAGAGACGCAGTGGCAATGAACTGAGAGGCATCACCGGCACCGCTAACGAGAGCCCTCTCGAAGGCAGTGAAGTTACGCCAGGAAATTTGAGCGCCTGAGAGGCGTCAGGATTTAATTTTGGCTGCTGAAGTGCAGCCGTTGAAATGGGGACGGCGGGTGCGAAACTCCAGCACTTGCGGACTCAATGTAGACTTGGAAATTGCAAAAATTGAGGGAAAAGTAGGAGGGGACACGTCAGAAGTAGCGGAAATTCCGAAAGAAAATAGAAAAACTGGACGAGTAGATGGAAATGATACACCAAAGAAGTACCTATACGAAACTTAGGAAAGGTAGGTAGATTCCAAAATAGGAAAAGACTGAAAGCAAAGTAACGATGGAACCAAATGCATAGATAAAGGTGGGTACTTACGCAACGGTGGAGTGACTTTCCAAACCCAAACTAATGAAGAAACGAAATAGCGCATGATCTTTTTTCAATAAAGAAGACCAAAAGGAGAGCAACTACATTAAAAAAAGCGAAAGAGTATGAGAGCCCTCAGATTGAAGAAGAAAAGGTACTAAAAAAGTCATAAAAATGAGTTTTAGAGCAACAAGAACTCGAGAAAAACCTGTATGAGTAAAAGCAAAGCAAATGCAACTGGAGAAGACGAACGAGAAGAAAAATACGCAAATATTTTGTAGGCAATAACAGGCTGGTACTATTGGGCGCAACGGTATCGACGTCACAAGAATACTGGGCGCAGCCGTTTGGGCGCCATGAGACTAGTGGTTGCAACCGTTTTGGCGCACCCTCTCCAACGTCACGAGACTACTAGCGGAGAACAGCCGTTTTGGCGCAGCCGTTTCGTTTGCCAGCCATGAAACAGAAAGAGTTGTAGCAATAAACATCATCGCCCGACGTAGTCTCGTAACTTAGAAGCTTAAAATTGCTCAATGTCAATTAACTCAGGCAAACCAAACAAAAGAATTAGGGTACCGCGCACGTACGGAAACAGCTACCTCAGGATACGATATTTTTCGCAGACCCAGCTACGTTAGCTTAACGTATAAGTAAGAGGTTAGGATACTTAAATAAAGGCTAGGAAAGGTTAGGTTACTAGATTGGTTGTAGAGCCATTAAGAGAGTATTAAGAGATTGTAGAGGGAGATCAATAAGTGATAGCTGACACGTCGCGAACTATATACACTCCGACATGCGGTGATGACTTAGTAATAAAATTAACTATTTCTCAACTTTCTGTAAACTCCTACAACTGATCTTTTGTTATGTTCTTCCTCATCTTTTCCGGCTTGCTGTTACCATGCGCGTTGATCCTGTGTGGGAACATCCTCGTGCATAGGTTCCATGTGTCTATCAGCATACTATATGTCCTTTCTTTCTTCCTCTCTGATATTGTCTTTGTGCGGAAACGGAGACTTAATCCTTTGACTATAACTAACTCAACTTTCTGTAAATTAATTTTTGAATTTTTTTTGCAGAACATCTGACACATTATGGCAACATCGGCGTGATAGTTCGCATTGCACTTCACATGGGGTGACGAAAAGCCCTAACCGACGATAAAAAAAACATATTATAATCTGAGAATATGTTAAAGATACCTTTCCCAACGCCACCTATACAATATTTTGTTTTCTAGGTGGCCTTACCTTTGCTGATGCCATTGCCGAAAAAAAATAGGTTGCCGTGTTTATGTCAACCCCGTAAAAAGATTCCAGATAAGCCCAGTGAAAATACCTACTTATACAACAAGGGATACAAATTTGAAGATGGAATAGACTAGGAAATATTTGAAAATAGAGTTGAGTTTCGTTGTTTTCATCGTTGAGACCCGGGCGATCCTTGATAGACATGATGGCTGGCGGAAGATTTGTTGTATTTCGGGGAAGAGCATCACCATCGTTTGAGGCGTCAACAACAGCGTGGAGTAGTCATGATATGAGCAGGCATCATCGGGAATAGACTTGGTGATCCTATCAGAGTATCCGCCGTTGGGTTAGGTCAGTTAAGTTCACCCATCCTACGTTATGGGTGCAGCGACCCCAGGCGGAACCTTTAGGTTACTTCAGCTTTAACTAGACTTTCGAAACGGCTTTCTTTCGTACCCACTTTGCTTCCTTTTACTTTCATAGTCCTTCTATTTTATTTTCTTCTGTTCTTCCTCTTCATTCCAGATTTCCGTTTCCATATGCGCTGATCCTGTGTGGGAATTCCTTCGTGCATGGGTTCCACGTTTCTATTGACATAATACAGTATACGTCCCTTCTTTCCACCTCTGTCAGATCACCTTTGCTCTAGAAATGGAAGCTTAAACTTCTCAATATATAACATGATATCAAAGTATCCGAAGGGGAAGAAGTGACATTTGTTGAGTAGTGAATTTCCTGGCAGAATCTTTAGTTCTTTGTTAAAATGGAACATCAGCAGTAGCAGCAGACTAAAGAGTATGACTTTGACTCTCAAGGCCGCATGCTCGAACCTCGCTCCCAGCTAGGCAAGTTTTTGGCGGCACTTGATGTGATCGGTCAGCATCCGGTCTGCGTACTGCTGTGGGTTTACTGACCTTCCCTCGCAATGGGGAAGGTTGGGGGTCGCAGATTGTCGCACGGAGTCTTCCACCACTGGCGCCATAGCTCTAGACAGTCTGTGATCGACTGCAGCTGTATACTCCTCTGGGGCCTTTTGTATTATATCTGCAGCACAAACCAGAGCATGCAGATTTCCCAGTTGGGGGTACGGTCAAGCTGACTTTACCTTTACCTCGCTCGCTACGAGATTTCATTTCTATGCAAGACAGCGTTCCCTTCCACGCCGCTTGTGCTACCTAAGTCATCCGAGAGTCTTTTGGCATTCAAGGGGATGTAGTTGATGATCAAGCCGCTCTATTCCTTCTATTTAAACCAGATTGAAAAAGTTTGGGCTATTATCAAACGAATCGTCTACCTAAGTTAAAACAGTCCTACGTGCCGCTAGGAAGAAATTGAGTAATTCTATCAGTAGGACACTTGCTTATCATCTGATGCGATAGAACACTATGGCGGTCAAGTGGCTAAATAACGAAGTTGTTCCACAAATTCGTGTTACTACAACTATTTGTTAAACAAAAATCCTGATTTTGTACGTTTATTCTTGATTACCACCGAAAGAGGAAAACAAGTGGCTGTTTTCGTTAAGAAGCTACTATAGCCGGTCATTCAATATTGAAAGATTTCAATGTGTATTTTTTAACATTAACATTTGCAGTAGGTCAAATTATTGCCAACGAATCTACCATAAAGTATCAGATTTTACGTAAAAAAATTCCAAAAAGTTATTCCCAGACAGTTGAAAAATCTTTCTTTTTTACCAAGCAATTACATATATCGCCGGTTGGGGTGTATAAGCTTGCGCCAAAGTGGCTGCGCCTAAAATTGCGCGCCCGGTAGCGTCTAATCATTGCGCTCTTATTCCAGTGAATTCAATTCGTGCGAAAATAAAGTAGTAGCATTAGAAGGATCACTGGCGCAGCAATACCAAGCCGCATCGTGCCGAATTCGAAATTGATGTTGTCTCGGCTTCTCTGCCACACGGTCTCAGGTGGAATGCGAGCTCAGATGAGATTTAGCGGTCGCAAATGGCCAGTACGCCACAGCTAGCAGAGAGGTGAATTACAGTCTTACAGAGCACTTTGCCAAACTCTAGAAACTAACCTTGTCGGCAGGAACTGCAGCCAGCTGCAACACCTTCTGCGGAAGAGGCTCTCGGGACAGGCCTTGGCTGAGCGAAACCAGACCCTATCGCAGTGAAAGGAAAAAAACCTAACCAAAAATTAAAAATCCTTTCCGATAATACAAACTACTGTCTAGCACTGCAGAAAAGATAACCATTTACGCCTGTCTGTATTTTCTGGAGAGAAATGCGCAAAAATAGCGCATCGTCTTAGATTTGTTTACTGAAGCCGAGTGCATTTGTTCATTCCCGTGCTTTTGTTAGGGGTTCCAACGGAGCTTCTCCATTGTTACATTATCATCCAATATCGTAATAACATCACCCACAGCACCCATACATCGTCCCTTGGCTCCCGTAGCCACCGACCATTTAGCGCTCGTGTCAGACTAAAATCGACCTTATGGCGATCTTAGACTCGACATTACGCCAACGGCAACTACGCGAGAAGTAATGGTTTCTTTGAGAAAAGGTTGCCCACACACGGCCTAAATATTTTTGCAGTAGAGTAAAACTGAGGTTGAGATTGACTGTTGATGTGTTCCCGGTTTCACCCTTATTAAATTGAGACGCGGATGCTTGAAGAACGCAGGCGTTAAGGGCGCAAGTCCCGTGCCAGGCTGGACGCTTGTGATCAGGAGGAAGAAACGACCGGCCGAAGTCCCAAGGAAGAAACGCACGCAACTGAAACTCTACGGAGAAGTGCACAAAGGCGATTTTCCTTCGCTACTGGCTAGTCGAACAAACACAGCAGCGTTGTTTGCTTGCGGCAGCTTCAACCGGGCATTTGCAGATTAGTGCGCTCAATAAAACTCTATTTTGATTTGATTAACCACATAACGCAATTCATGCGCTCGTCATCGCTGGCTCATGGCGGACAGGAGGAGCGACCAGACTGACCGTATAGATGATTGGAGCCGAGCTTGAGCTTAGTGTCGCAAAGACAGTATTATTTTCACTATATTTGTCAGGCCTTTGCCGCCCTCATTTTTACGTCTTGCGTCTTTGTGGACTTACTGCTCATACTTAGGAGCGATAGTGGAAAGTTCACCATTGTCTATTGCTTTGGTTAAAAATTGCAGTAGCCACTGAGATCTTCGATAATTTTTCATTGTTAAATTTTGCACAAGCTGACGCCGTGCCGCGGCAACGGAAACTGATTAGTTGAGCTGCTTCTAGGCTGCTAGCGGCAACGAAAGTTGTTACGTGGGCACCGGGCTTCAGTTTGTTATGTCACTTATTAACTTATATCGCAGCAGCATATGGAGGATTATTTCGGCACTTTAGCCCAAATCTCAATCGGCTGAGTACGCTACTATCCAACTAACACTCAGGGTGGCTCCAGAAGCTAAATTCAACTTTTGGGCGGCCCCAAATGTTGCTAGGGTACTAGCTGGGAAAACATAGTTTTAGAGCAAATTTGACTAGCGCATCAGAGCCACATTGTCTATATTGCCCCGAACTATTCCTTTGGTTCAACACAGGCTCGTGGGCTACTAGGACGCGAAGTATGTCGCGCTTTAAATTGTCAATGATTTTTGTCTCGGATTTTCTGTCGGGAGGTTTCAAGAGTGGTCACTGCGCTCCTGACAGGAAAAAGGCGCAAATTATGCATCTCCAACCCCCGGGGACGGCTGAACGCTTTCGCTCGGCTACGCCGCACAGGGGAAAGAAACGAAGAACGAAAAGAGAAGACAGAAGAAACGCCCGTGCAGACGGTTTCTTCCGAGGCCCTCCGCATAGGAGAAGGTAGAAGCCTAGCGGAAGAGGTCGGCCACCTCGATTAGCGGCCTACCTCCCGAAACACAAGGGGCGAGTATTCAGAGCCTACATGACTTTACAAAACTATCCTCGTGTGCAGGAACTGCGGCAAGCTGCAACACCTCCTGCGGTGAAGGTACGCGGGTTGGACCCTGGGGTTGTAAGGCCCATACATATTCTGGCAGGGAAAGGGCCCACCAAAATATATCCCTGACTACTAAAAAAAAAACTTTTACTGAGAACTCATTAGTTCATAACTGCCCTTGGCTGCATTATTTTCACATCTTGAAATAGCGCAGGAACTTTTTTTTGGCTAGTCGAGGCCGACGGCCTTGGCTAATAGCGGCATAAATGTCTCAAGAGAACGTTTAAATAGTAGACAATCGCTGGACGGGCGTGTTTGGTTTCGTTCGTTAACGGGACACAGAGACATTTTGCTCAATTGGAAAAATATAATTGGCTAATTTCTAGTCCACACTCTGTGAGGACCATCATTTAAACGACTGTTGGTGGTAAGTTTATCCATGATGACAGCAGCTGCGCCTGGAAGATCAAATGAGCGCTCCTCATTACTATTCGGATTTAATGCACTACTAATACGATGTACCTATTCGTGGCTTAAGGAATTAAAATAAGGACAAAATGGTACAAGCAGACGTCGAAACTCTAATTTATTATCGCTACTAGCTGAGCGAGTAGCGCACACGTACATACAGGATACAGCGTACTGTAAACCGCACACAATGTATTGTGACGAACACGAACTCCAATTCGCGATCACATCGTAATAAATAATAGAGAATTTTTATTTTCTTTACAAGATCTAATGTAGAAAATATACAAAACTACACATAGACGAAATGATAGCATTGAGCACCGCGTACGATAGCGAGAGGTTGAGCGGCTCTCTCTTAACGCACCACAGGCGTTGTCGATTGGCACGCTGCGAGCAAGAGTATCTAATCCGCATAGCTTCAGTATCTTTGAAATCTTAAAGATGTCCAATTCGCCCATCTAACATCGAGTTCTGGGCGTTAATGGTAAACTGATTACGCTTGCTACGGTCTTAAAATCAACCCGGCCCCTTGCTCATGAACTGAAAGCCGTGTCAAGAATAACCAGTTTGCAATTAGCGTCTGAAACGATCGGAATAGGCAAAACAGCAGTAAACGCTTGACGTTCCGAACAAGTTAAAGCTAAGCAGATTAGGTTACTTCCCTCACAACGTTCTCATTAATGACGCCTTATTGCATCTCCACACCAACACATCAAGGGTAAAACTCCAGTGGTTTCTCACGAAGCTGGCCAGTCTTTAAATTAGCTATACGTTAAGTTTAGTCTCGCTAGACACGAGTAGTATTGCAATAGAGGAATAGGAAGGGCATGCAATATGATAACAAAAACGGTAAGCCAAACGGTAGAACGGCGCCAAACAGCAAGTAAATTGGGAAAAACGAGGATGAACAGAAGGAAACTGAATACGAGTGAGAACAAAAAATCAAGCTAAGGGGAGCTGAAGAAAAGATGTCCCACACGCCTTAATAAAGTTAATTGTAGAATAGACTTGCCACGAGGAGCGACTCCTCATAACATCGGATAGGGGACCGTGGGAAACCTGACTTTACAATCTATTTATATATTGCTGCTTATTAAGATGAAGTTCGCCTATGCCTTCCCGGCCACCGCACAGGTGTTTCAAGAGAAGAAGAGTAAGAGACAGAGTAAGTCGCTATAAAAGTGGATCCCATGCACGAGAGGGCCCTCTGCACGGGCGAGGGTAAGAGCCCCGCAGAAAAATTCTGTCACCTCGATCGGCGGCCCACCTCGCGGGACAGAAAAGGAAATTTAGAGAATCTACCTAACTTTACAAAACTAGCCTCGTCAGCACGAACTGCGGCAAGCTGCAACATCCCCTGCGGAATAGGCACTAGGGCCCTTGGGTGCGTGATGCCCAAATATACTGTGGCAGGGAAAGGGCCCGCCAGAATATAGGCCTACCCCTAAGGGCGACCATTAAAAATATCTCAATGGTCCGTTCAACCACCAGATGATCAGTTTAAGAGGAACTGGTAGAAGTCACGAAAAGAACAGACAAATTATTACTAGCAACATAAATGGCGTCTCTGTTGCAATATCTTCATCTTTAAGATGAAACGTACGTACCAGGATTGTAGCGTCGGAGTCAGAAGCTGGCTGGATGTAGAAGTCGGAGCCGTAACTAGGGCACCTACTAATGCATTAAACTAAATTATTATTTTAATATTGAGGGTTTTCCCGCCGTAGTGGACGGGTCCCTCGCGGCTCGGTCCGCACGTTCGTTACCAGGGACTCCGCAATGGCTGGGGACCCAGCAAAAAACGAAAGATTTACTGCTTCTTGTCATACGATTTAGGATTAGGATTATTAGAGGATGCGAAGGATTATATTGCGAAATTGCTTGTATTGCACTTCTAGATTGTTATAGTTAAATGTGGTAGGGACTGAGCGTAATTCAGTGCAGTGAATCTTGCGATGGTAACAAAGTTCTCTCTGTTACGCGACGCGGCAAAGCGGACAGATGCTCAGTAGTACGGATGAAGATCAAAAGCTTGTCGTGTGAAGTCAACTTTAGATGACGAAATTGTAAATGAGTAAATTTACATGAATGAAAATAAGCAACAGGGTTCGCAACTAGCCAGCAAGTCTTTAGCAGACAATACATTTATTATTATTATTAGTATTATTATATTGGTATTGTCCCGCTATTTCTGAAACTTAGACAATCAATAGCGATCTAAGATGATTTACTCGGCTTACAGCCGGCACCACAACGTTGTGCTCAAGTGGCAAGAGATGAAGGACGAAAAGAGAAGAAGACAGAAGAAAGAAGCAGCCTTGCGGACGGTCCCTTCTGTGCCCCTCCGCACGGGCGAGGTAAGAGCCCCGCAGAAAAAGTATGTCACCTCGATCGGTGGCCCACCTCGCGGGACAGAAAGGAAATATAGAGAACCTACCTAACTTTACAAAACTAACCTTCTCAGCAGGAACTGCGGCCAGATGCTACATCCCCTGCGGAGAAGGCACTCGGGACCCTTGGGTGCGTGATGCCCAAACATATTGTGACAGGGAAAGGGCCCGCCACAATATGCCCCTGAGGGCAGACAATACATTTTACTATTTGGTACTTCAATATATTATTTTATTTTTCTCAGGGTGGAAAGGGGAGGGTGAAGTGAGTAAACACTAAATAAGAGTAATAGCCGACACTCAACTGTCAGCACGCACAAATAAACAAGCTGATCTGCAGCACCGTGTAACCTCCCACGACAACAGACACACCGCATCTCAAGCACCTTACACGCGGACACAACCACGGCTGACATCCCAACTTTCGCTTCACTACAGCGTAGCTACTACAATAAGCGCTGTATTTATACTAGGAGTATTATGTAATTTTCCTAATGTTACAATCGCGTGTCAGCGGCGGATGCAACATAGTGGAAGTAAAGTCACATTATTGGCAATTGATATTCTTAAATTTAGTCGTGCGCTCCAATTACAGAACGAGACCCAAGCAGTGCGGCACTTTTTACAGTGCGGCGAGGCATTTGTATTACTGCCATTTTCGTCATTGTACTACCGTGTCCACATCACAAGACGTCAGAAACCAAAGTGTACAGTTGAGGTCTACACAATCGCTAGGACATACATAGGCATGGGTGGCATTGAGAATAGACGTTTATGGTAGGTACGTAGTGGCGAGACAGATGGTGAAAGCGCTTGAGGGCGACGCAAGAGAGTAACATCGGTAACGCACACACAGCTGTACAATATTGCGCCACAGGAACTTATCTGCTTAATAGTAGAGGAGAATCAATATGCGGAAGCTTCAATTATTTTACGTATTAGTATGAGCTCCATTTTTGAAACTGCACCGTGTAACAAGAGAGGAATGCAGTCATTATATTCTATACGTTAGTTTATGTCTCCTTTTTAAGCCATCACAAGTTTGACGTTCTATGAGAGGAAGAGGAAAAGAAATTATTGTAAGGTACTGAATACTTACTATAAAGAATAGTGCAAGCTTGTTTATACTACAAAGGCGAACTAAAAGAGGGTGAAAGAGGGGACATGAAGTAGCTCGATAGAAACAGAGAATCCATGCACGAAAGGGTTCCGAAACAGGATCAACGTGCATGGCCACAGCAATTTGGGAATTATTACTATATATTTTCTTTAACCTCCGTAGCCGCAACTCAGGCGTTTCAACAGAAAAACTACTTGTGCAGCATTCAAATACCGCATATTGGGTAGGCGTTGTGGCCACGTGCGCTACCACGGGCAGGGAAACAAGGCGCAAAGTATAGTAGAAGACACTCGAATGGTCGGCCCCTTTTGTGTCCTTCCACACGAGAGAGACTAGAGATGTCCCGCGTACGAGGTCGGCTATCTTGATCGACAGCCCACCTCACGGGACAGAAAGAGGAAAGTAGAGAACCTACCTAACTTGACAATACTAACCTCATCAGCAGGAGCTGCGGCAAGCTGCAACATCTCCTGCGGATAAGGCACTCGGGGACAAGTCGGGGAAAGAAAAGAGGAAGAACAGAGAAGCGCATCATCAGCAAGTGTATGAAACTGGAAAGAAGCAAAGTGGACACGGAGGAAAGACGTACCGAAGGCCTAGCTAATGCCTGAAGTAACCTACAGGTTCCTCCGGGGATCACTGCTCCCCATAACATAGGATGGGTGAAATAACTAACCTAAACCTATGACCGATCCTATGTCCCCCAGGGGAAAAAAACAGTTTAAGATGTCAGTGCAAACCTCACTAAAACAATAAATTAAGAGTTATTTCACGAGACGAAAAGGAAAGAAACATGTAGTAGGTAGCTACGTCAAGAAAACAAGGAGTACAAGATTGGGAACAGAAAACGTGGAAAAATGAGAAAAAACGGTGCAGAGAAAACAACAGAAGCGAACAGGGCATAAGAGACAGACGTCAGCACGAATAGAACTGGCAGAGACGAAGGCAGCATAGGAAACAAACGGCAGTTATGAAATTTTTCTTTAAGACCGCGACCGCCAAAACCTAAATAAGATGGGCGATCACAACTCGCATGGCCCTGGGGTTCGTGGCGTATGCATTGCCCTCCAATAGGGAAGAGGGGAAGAGCGAGGTCCACCATCAGAGACAACACGAGTCAAAATACCTGATCTAAACTTTCGCCATGCGTGAAGAGTTGGTGGCATTCGTATCATGTTGGACCAAATAAACTCAATCATCGTTCCCAGATATACAAATATTAGTACAAAAGGAAGATAGGAGCTGAGCAAATTAATAACATAATGAAAAGGAAGAACTAGAGAAGTAGTAACGATAGGAATAAGAAGCAATGTTGCAGGCGCGGCAACAACGTCTATTCTAGAAGTTATTCAGTAAAGAAATGGAAATCATTATTATCAGGCACAACCATGATACTTGGTGAAGTATATCTCTCTAATAAACCGTTCCGTAACTCTAAATATTTTCAGCACAGTGAGCCAGTGGATTTGAATACTACGGAGATAGAGCTTTTAAAATCAAATACATGCATAAATTCGAGGTTGAAGCTTCCTTGAACACTACGCAGGGTTCAAAAGCAAAAGACGACTCGTTATGAAGCAGAGTTACGGTGTCCGTTGGACCAAGGGCAACCCCGACGACTGAGTTCACCCAATGCTAGGCTCCAACTCTCAAGACCCAAAGAACCTCCTCAGTCCGAGTAGTAGTCGCGTATTAAGTTTGCTGCACAGCGATTCTAAGCCGCATCGCGTCGAACGTTCCCTAGTCCGATGCTTGATTGTAATAGGCCCATTTATACCGATTCTGACTCCTGAGATGAGCGAGTGTGCGACTCCCACTCCTGGTGTCTGCAGATGTGCGACTCCTACCGACTTAGCAAACCTGATACGCAAAACGTTAAGAAACGGAACCAAATTACGGTCAGCTAACGAGCAGAGCAACAGCAGGAAAGACGAGACGAATAGAACAACGAATTGAAGTAGGAGATGAGAAACAGAACGATAAAGACACTGAAAGAGGGCAAGAGGGCCTAACCAAGGCAACTAACATATGGCCTCCTTGAAGATGGAACCAAATAAATCTCAAAGCAGTACAGAATAATTTACCGTGACGTGCACGTTTTGTCCTCCAGTAAACAAATTCCAAAATATAGGCAGACTTCGTACATAGATGATGTAGCAAAGAAACAGATATGCATAAGGGTGCCTAATGTGGGCACGAGGGGAAGACGTCTCAAAGACCTAGTTCAGTTTAAGGTAACCTATAGGGACCCATGGGATCATTGCTAAGTGCAAAGGATTTTGTAGTCTATGAAACAGTCACAAAGTGACCGCTTAAACAGCGAAAGATTTGGGAGACCCAGAAAATATCGGGAAAAATCTCCATTATAAACAGAATTTAATGGAACGAAGAAACAAATTTCCTTTAACGACAACAGTAACAGCGCTCACATCCATTATCAATGGAATACACGAGGACACGAACCTCTACGAGTAAAAAAAATTATACTAAATAGTATCAAATTAATAAAAACAGAAACGGAGTCACGGATAATATCAACAAATCTCCTAGCCTCAGTCACTTCGAACACGTAAACTGTATTTACACAGTGAAATTTGGTGCGCAACGGACTAGCAATATAACGAACGTAACATTGCAGTGGCTTCAGTATATGGAATAGAGTAGCGTCTTCTTTGATTCAACACTACGATTGCCAAGAACTCGGTCGAGGACTTAGGAGCACAAGAACCATAGCTATATGTAGACGTGACTATGACTTCAGGGTGCATGAGTAAAGATGCGATGCAGGGTTCAGGAGCACAGACGAAGCACAAGAACCAAAAATGCAGCGACTCTTGTATTATTATTATTATTATTATTATTATTATTATTATATTGGTATTGTCCCGCTATGTCCGACTTTAAGACGATCAATAGCGAGCTAAGATGAAGGAGTTACTAGGCGTACAGCCGGAACCACACGTTGTGCACAACGCGCGAAATGAAAAACGATAAGAGAAAAAGACAGCAGCGCCCATACGGCCGGCCGATTGCGTGGAGCTCCGCACGGGCGAAGTTAAGAGCCCCGCGGAAAAGGCCGGTCACCTAGCGGAACAGAAAAGGAAATATAGAGAACCTGCTTAACCTAACAAACTAACCTCCTCAGCAGGAACTACGGCCAGCTGTAACATCCCCTGCGGAAAAGGCACTCGGGACAGCCCTCGAGTTCGTGAGGCCCTCATAGGTATATTGTGACCAGGAAACTTAGAAGTATCGACTAGGGCACAAAGAAATGTTTGTCTCCGTAGGTTACATAATTGAAGGGAACACAGATGTGGCAGCAAAACTGAACTGGGGCAGAACTGAAAAAAACGCCACAGGAACTGCATCGTTTACGGCAAGAAAAGTACATCAACAACGCTCAGCTCAGTATTAGCAGCAATAGAAGGAAGAGAAATGCTTGCTAGCGCTTCGGT
Organism: Parhyale hawaiensis; assembly: GCA_001587735.2. NCBI lineage: Eukaryota > Metazoa > Arthropoda > Malacostraca > Amphipoda > Hyalidae > Parhyale > Parhyale hawaiensis. The sequence continues at coordinate 4,761,691 of LQNS02278161.1, forward strand.
GGTCAGGTCAATAGCGCCAAAAATTTAACCACTTAAGACTTGAGTAAAGACGGGACGGATATCCACATCGTTTTCAACATCGGCATCCACATGATTTGAAGTGGATAGCATGCGAATGAGAGTACAATTTCTGAAAATGGTGTGGATATCCGCAACTGTGAACATCAGGGCTTCACCTCTGGTTTGAGTGCTCAGTTTAGAGGAACACTAATGCCAGGACCCGGCACCGTCAACACCAAAACGGACAAGGACTAACAAGCCGCTTGTGTATTAAAAAAAACCCCAGAAGTTCAGCTGCACGAAGTATAACTCTAAGAAGGTCATATAACCCAAGTTGCTAAGACAGTTCCCCATTACGGTGTAAAGCTACACTAAATCGTGCACGCACAACAATTACAGCCAGCCATTACGTTACCTAGTCTTATTATAACAGGGGCTGAAGAAACATCCCAAGGACTTCGTTAGAGCAAACGAAAAGGAAGGGAGGCTAGAAGTCAATCAAATGAGTCTCGATAACGAGGTCTTTCTTAGTTAATACGCCATTGTATCTATAAATAACACAATGTTTATTTCCACATGAAAAAGGAAATAACTAAATCGTACATTGAGACATTCTTTCCTAAGATTGACACGACAAACACATTTTTCGAAATGGTACAGAAGAAAGATTTAATCGCACATTCATAAATGCTTTCCAATGATAGATGAAGCATATAAATTTTTCCGCATTGATAAAATAAAGAACTTACTCATACACTAGGACATTTTTACGATGATACCATATACACAGCAAATAATACAACAGCTAGGACAGTTCCAGAAGAAAGTTATTATTCTATCTAAATATTATCACAGTTAGAAGCTGTCAACACAGCATCTCAAGTGGATCGAGGACACGGTACATCCTCATTATAATAGATACGAAAAAAACTACATCGAAATTCTTGTAGGTACATCAAAAACAACGAACGGAAAGCCAATACTAATTTATCTATAATCTGCTTATTGACAAAGTTTCTTTAGACGAGTCTTCAACATTTATTGGTGGCTCTCCTACGGTTTCTGTAGTAGGTACTTGGGAACGGTCACCAGAACCTGAGGGAACTGTTGCAGCAGGGGCCCCGCTCGTATCAGGTGCGGATTGGTGTCGTTCTAAAGGTGCTGTACTTAAGGAGGCCTCTGCAGCCCGGCTGCGCTCGCACATATGAAGTCGGGCGCCGACACTACGGTAGACAGGCTTGTCGGCAGTGGGTACTGACGAGGCACCGTCCTCGTGTACGAAAGGCTCGCAGCTTGCTGACGAGGGGCTGGTAGCAGCGACAGTATTCTCAGAAGCAGTGTTGGGTACTCGGCAACTACCCATGGCTTCCAAAAGGGCCGCCTCCACGCAGTCCAACGCCCCAGTCTCAGAGACAGAAAGAGGAAGTTTGGCCCGCACCTTGGTGGGGCTGTAATGGCCGCTGCCGTAAGCTTCACGGTAATCCAGAGCACGTCCGAACTCCGAGCGAGGGCTGGCCAGGTCGCCACTGTTGCTCTGGTGGACGGTGCCGCTGCTTAGACTGCCGTCGTCATTGCCTGCGTGCGAAGTTTCATCCGTGCCCTTGCAGTTTTCGTTGCTGTTCTTGAACCACTTTTCCATGAAAGTGGCTTCGTCCCCATCTCCAGCAGAGCAATAATGAATTTTATCGTCCGTCATGTCAATGGTGTAGCTTTGGCTATCTTCTTTAGGATAGTGCTCCCGATCGTGACCCGAGGAGAAATTGCCGACTGACCCAGAAGCTCCTGAGACAGCTGAGGCAGAGGCGCTGGAGAGAGCGGACGCAGAGACGCCTGATATAGCAGAAGCAGAGACGCCAGAAACCGAAGCGGCAGAGCCCGTTTCAGAGAAATGGTCTTCGAGGTTGAGAGAAATATGGTCTCGACTCTGGGACGAAGCTGATCCTATTGAGAACGTGACTCCTTTTGAGTGCGTGGAGAACTTCCTGGCGGTGATGATGGCACTGACACTGTCGAGCCGAGGGTCACTACCGTGCATGGCTACGTGCCTGTCGGGGACGTCTCCAGAGCAGCTGTCCAGACCGCCGTCCCCGCTGATGTAGCCAGCACCGTCATCGTCCGCTGACGCGCCTGCGACACCCGAGAAGCACCTGCTGCTACTGGCGGCACTGGCGCCATCGTGGAGATTGTGGGCGCCCTCATCGTCACCGTTATGACGGTGAGTGTAATGGCGCGTGCGAGCGTCCTCGCTTCTCCTGCACTCGACGTCAGGAAGGAACAAATTGGTGGTGGTGTTGGCAGAGATGGAAGAGAGGATGGAAGGAGCAGCGACCCCAGCTGAAGGAGCGACCTCAGAGCCACAGCAGGAGGCCTCGACGCCGCTGGTGCTGTGGGTGCACTCCGAAGTGTCTAGCATGACGGTGCTGGCGCTGTCGCCCGCCTGGGCTACATTGGTGACGTTACTAAGGGCAACTACCTCGCTGCACGGCTCCTCTTCCTGTACCTGCAAACGAATACAATTTATGTAGCGCATGAGAGCATGGGGCGACTGATACAAAAAGGAGATGATGCTCTGCGCGCATATCGAGCATGATTCGCCGTACTGGCGAGTACGACACAGTCGCTGCACTGTAATATCAGGGGACAAAATTCCTTCTTTTAACCCGTCAGCGGAAGTACCAGTAACTGTAATAGTAGGAACGGTTGGCTAGTAATCACTGGCCGCCCCACAGACTGTTAACCAAACTTACCGCAAAGAGAAGAGAAAAGCTGCCGTCCAAGTGCTGACGGTAGCAAACAAATTGGTGCCATAATTTTAGGAATTTTACGCTGCACCGCCGTTATTCTTGAATGCGTTAGCAAATGAAAAATGATCGAAAGAAAACCTGAAGAAGGTGAGCAATGATAAAACTTCATGAACACTCACGCTTAGTTAGCACTGTGAATGCCAAAACCGACAAAAAAAATCCTCCTACAGTAGACTCTGGGGCACCATAAAATGCCTAACTGCTGAGCAACTTCAATGCATCTATAGCTATATTCCAAGTTCTGCTACTCCTCACTCCCTCTGATGTTTCATGACGGAATGAAAATAATAAGAATAATTCTATTATAATTATTACACTCGTAACTGAGTTACCACGCCCACATCAGAGTGCCACTCAAGCAGTGATACTCGGCGTAGGGTCGCTTGCTTCTACGGCCCTTCTCACAAGAGCAGGCAGGAGTCACGTAAGATAGGTCGTTTACCACAATCGGCGACCCACCTCACTGAAGAGAGGAAGCTAAGGAAAGTTCTACCTAACCCCATATCGAAACCTTGCAAAAGAGATTGCAGATAGGCGCAGTAACCTCCACAGTAAGCCATTCGAGTGCCCTCAAAGTGCACGAGGTCCAAAGACATTCCAAAAGGATACCTACGTGCAACCAGATTATCCCGCGGAGCCCTGAGAGGTTGAGTACTGCAATTTGTACTTCCAACATACCTACAACGCCTCACCGCATTTCAGCCTATATGTTTCCGAGACCGAGAAAAGTGCATGGCCAAAACTACTGTAGAGTCACTAGAGTGTTGACCCAACACCTTGACAAGGTTAAAGAGTCTCTACCCTAAGCCTGGTAGGGTACCTACCAGCCTACAGGACCGTGTGGTAAACAATGGAAAGCTTACGTACGGTAATTATTACACCAGAGATGTCTGTGACATAACAACTCTCAAGCAATAACCGTACTTCAACGGCTTCATCCATATCATTTTGGACAATATGATACAGAATGATTACGGAAATAGACTTCAATCTATTTGTCTGAAGCAGAGCCAATTATAAACCCATCATGAAAAGCATTTTCATATGAAAAGAAATCTTGAAAAGAACTGTAGGTTTAACTGAAGCTAGCTTCAAGTACAGCCCTTTCCCCATAAAAGGAATATATACAGGCAGGAGTCATACCTTGTAGCGTTGCACAGAGCCTGCGAGAGCCCGAGTAGACGCGGTGTCAGCGTCAGGAGTGTTGGCTGACCGCTCGGAGACCGCGAGGGAGGCGGTGTCAGGCGCGGCACCGCTGCTGCTGCTGCCGCAAGGCTGGTCCCTCGTGTGGCACCGGCCGCCCCTGCTGCCGGACTTGCTCGCTGCGTACTCGCTGCCGATCTCTACGTGCACTTCCAGCCTGCAACAAGTCATCCTGCTACAGGGTCTCAGAAGATTGCCTGTAATCTTCACGATTCCAAGAATACATCAACGTACAACAAATGTAATCTATGTGTGGTGACTTAAATATAAGAATAAGTGGCTTAACTTGCATCCAACGATTTCTGGTTCTGCTTATAAAGTCAGCACCACATGGAGTAGCAATGTAGCCATCAACGTTCAAAGGAAAAAAAAACCCTCACTATTGCAAAAAAAAAACATAAAAGCTCAATAAGAGTATACAACGAAAACTTAAGGGTTCACCTAGTTATGAAAGAAAACACCTAACGAGAAAGCAAAGAGCTAGTAATAGCTAGAGCAAACTAAGCAACTTTTAGTATTTCACTTGTAAATAAATATCGTTAGTAGCTATTGAAGTTACACATGCATGTTCCACACTACGTTATTTGCAGTCGACAAGTGGCACAACTGAGGTGAATGCTATGGTGCAGCGTACTTATGAGAGCGAGTTCCATAGGAGGAGGAAGCAATGGAGCCAGCGAGAGACGGCGGGGCGATGGCGACATTGCTGGCACTCTCACGGTCAGGCTCCTCCCCCGCACCGTCGGGACACGTGACGCCCTCTGTGCTCACGCCGTCGCAACTGGCGCTGCCTACACCGCTCATGCTCGAGCCTCCGCCATCTGGACAGACAACACTTGCGACATAATATGGAAGATTACACAGCAAATATGCCGCATACTATTAGTCTGAGCCTCTTCAGCTCGTGTGTAATCATTTAAAGAGTGACATTTTCTATCAGTGCCGGTACCCTCGTCAGCCTCGCGCCACGGATACGACATCCAATACAAGAGAGTCCTGGACTCGTATCATACTGTCTTTGATTCAAGTTCAAAATGTTAGTTCCAGGTGTTACATAAGCATTCGCTAACTAAATCAGTGCTGATCGTCAGAATGTCTCATAAATGTTGGAATTCGCAGGCAGAGATAGAACGAACTTACTTAGCAGTAGCAGGAGGAATGGTTTCGTAGCACTGCGAACGATATCCGCTTTGTGCCCCATAAACAAATTCAAGGCGCCGCACAGCGTGGTTTAAATTGCACACAAGGCTGTGATAATACATCAGTTGAGAAACAAATTGCACACAAGGCTGTGATAATACATCAGTTGAGAAACAAATTGCACACAAGGCTGTGATAATACATCAGTTGAGAAACAAATTCATGACTAAGGTTAAATAGTAATAGTACAAGATAATTTAAGCCTCCCTAAATAGGTATCTACTATACTTATCTAAGAAAGAAAAAGGAAGGGACATACAGTGTGTCGATAGATGCGTGGAACCCATGGACGAAGGTATTCCACACAGGATCAACGCGCATGGGAACAGAAAGTCGAAGAAGAAGAGGAAGAACAGACGAAAGTAATACCAGAAGGAAACAAACAAACAAACAAAGATGCAAAATGGGCACGAAAAACAGACGTACCGAAGGCCTAGCTAGTGGCTAAGGTAACCTTCAGAGTCCCCATGTGGGCGCTGCTCCCCATAACATAGGACGGGTGAACCTAAACTAACCCTATAGCAGATCTTCTGCCCCCTGGGGGAGGAGGCATAGGTTAACTGCACATACGATTGTGATGGTACAAAGTTGCAATGCGGATGTATTACTGACAGTTGAAAATTTACGGTTGCTAAAATAATGCCCCGATATTTACATTCACAACGGGCTGTGCTGAAGGCGTTGAGGGAGGAACACACCATTCACTGATATCAATACTCTCTTCACTTGTGACAGTTATTAGTAAATACCCAGCGGTCTAAATATTTCTGATCACCACTTACCATTAATTCTGGCAAGATTACGAACTGCAGCAGCGCCACTCATGGCAATGTTGGCAGCAGTGAGGGCAGCGGTGCCCCCAGGCGTGCCGCCGCTGTTGTTGGCATTGCTATTGTTCTCAGCCTCGTCATCAAAGGCAATCCTAACACCAGCAGCAGACGTAATAACTCCGCAGCCACCGGAGCGGCACAGGGAAATGGGCACAACGCCGTACACGTACGCCAGCAGGATGGGCACCCCAATGCTGACGGCCACACCAGCGATCACTGGCGAGAGGATGCTCTGAAACGGACAAGTCTTTGGTCAGCAGGAAACGATACAGTGATTTGCAAGCGGGTAATAAAAGGGACTTGAGTATGTAGAAAAAATGTTAAATTTTCAACTTGAGTACCATCAACCTTAGGCCAACTGTGGGAAGAACTATTGAGCGAGCAGTGAATTCCTACAATAATTCAAATGCGGAGACCACACTTAGCAATCGTATGCTCAACTTATGAGCTGAAGTTCAGCTCACACGTCGTACAACAAAGTACTTGGCAGCCAACAGGGACAATGGGCGAGCTAAACAGCCGCTTATCAATTGCGCGTGCGATTCAGTAACGCGGCTCAGGCGTTAAGGAAACAGCACCGCAACGGAGGCCGGTCATTACTGCAGAATTAGCACCCCACTGCACCCAATTCACAAGGGCTACTTGTTCCCAGTTCATCAGTAACGGTTATGATACAAAACTTACCGACCAGATGACGCTGCACACCACCATAGCGTTGCGCTTGTGTCGTCCAGCCGAGTTATATTTGGCATGCACCTTCCTGCCCGCCCAGATGGGGATACCGATGATAATGGCGGGTACAGCGAGCCCCGCCAGCAGGGCAATGCCAAGCGGCGCACCAACGAGTGTCCCAAGCTGCCACAAGACCTTCTTCTTGCGTGACCAGGGCTTCTTACCCCAAAAGGTGCACCCCGATGGGCTAAGATAATGCAGATCAGATACTTCCTTCATACAGAGCCAGCAGAACTCTGCCCCACACACAGAGCAGGTCATGTGATTGCACGAACCGTCGTCCATTTTAACGATTAGCACCTGGCACCGAGGACAGGCCTTCACGTCGTCGTCTGCAGGCAAAAGCAAGTAAAGGTAAGACAGGGTTATTAGCTCTTCCATGGCTAAACTTCCTCATCTACAATGAAACTTTTTCCTAGACCAAACACAAGGTATTCAATCAAATAAAAGTACCATGTTAATTCGGCTACAGAATTTACACCACAATCATGAGGGACAACTTCAATGTTGGTGATGTTACATTGCGTCTCACTCACTCACCACAGGAGGAGCAGTGACTATGGCACAAGTGGGATGCGGTCACACAGCGCAACCATCACTTCCAGTCCCTGTGGCTAGTTAGACTGCTTGCTCATTTCCTAGTTATAGACCCAGAGAGAAATGCGACACTAACCAAGGTAACAGGAGACAGTACAGCAATACCATCACTGTCTCGGGCATAACCTCGACCGCTCACCAAATGTACAGCCCCTTTACCTACTGGCCACATTATTATTATTATTATCATCACTGCAGTGAAAAACTCGAGCCTCTCACTACAATAGCAAACAAAGTGAGGAAGAGACATGAGACACACAATATATCAAGAATCAACTGACCCCAGTGCATTTATAATAAAAAGTTTATATATGCCTCGCTTTTTTACTACACTGGCAATCCCACAGAGAAAGAAACTGACCACAATGAGCAGACGCGACGCTGTAGGGGAAGTGCGGCGTGCGCTGCCCCCTGGCCATATCACAGGTCTGGTTGGGGTGCCACTCCGCCTTGCAGTGGTAGCAGAAGTGGCTGCCACAGCCCGGACGCTCGCACCGGAGCTTGGGACAGCCAGCGCAGCCAGTGGCTATGACGGCGTAGCCACAGTCCGGTGCTGGACACCACCGCGTGTCGGGGTCTATGGAGAGCACCCGGCGCAGCATGAAGTCTTCGAACTTGTACGACAGCACCGAATTGTTCAAGATCTGATGTATGTCTGCACAGGAATTTGAACGATTCTGTATGAGGAACGGGGAAACGCTTTTTTAGGAGTTGTGAAGCATCATAAAAAAAGAAATCCATCGTTCATTACTCTCCAAGATACAGTAACTTGCATTAGCTAATAGTAATAGCTACATACAAGAATGAGTTGAAATATTGCTGACAGGCATAGCCTCCAAACATACTCTCGAAAGTACGAATTGTAGCTGAATATTATTACTACTAACATAAGTCTTCTTACTCACTGCATACACTGTAACCCAAAGAGAGGAAGAAAGAAGAGACATAGAGAACGCTCAGAGAAAACGTGAAATCCATTACGAGCTAACACTTATAGGAACAAAAAGTTGGGAGAGAAGAGCAAGAACAGATAATAATAATAATAATAATAATAATAATAATAATAATAACACTTTGTTTAACCTCCGTAGTCGCAGCTCAGGCGTTCCAACAGAGATGCATGTATAATCAGATTTGTTTCCGGGGAGTACAGTCTCCCATATTTATCTTGTTGGGTTCTTACAAGAACCTATAGATTTAAAATTCACATATTATTCAGCAAGTTCAAATCTGACAAATATCGGTACAAAGGTACGAGCAAGAACAGAAGAAAGCAACATCAATAGAAGTATGAAGCTGGAAGGAAGCAAAGTGGGCACAAAGGACACGTCACGAAGGCCTTGTTACATCTGAAAAGCACTGACCTGTAGGGTGCATGAGCTCACTGCACTTAGGGCAGGTAATGTTGACGCGGGATTCCGAGATCTCAATGGCCAGATACTGCCGCAGGCACGTAATGCATGCCGAATGTGAACACGTGAAGAGCTTCGGGAACTGGTCGGCGGGGACGTCTTGTAAACAGAGCAGGCATTCCCTGAGGACCGCGTTGTAGCTGCTGCTGCTGCTGGAGCTGGCACGGTCCGCTGCAGCGGCGGCAGCAGCCGCAGCAGCAGCAATGCTCGAGCTGGAGTACTCGACGTCGACGGCCCCATAGACGCAGGTTTTACTGCTGGAGAGAGCGGGACCGCTGACGCTGTTACTGCTGCTGGCGCTGTGCTGGGAGTGGAGGCGAGGGTGGGGAGGAGGTGTGGAGGGAGGACTGTCGAGACTGTTGAGGTGGCGGTGAAGGTAGGATGACGGGGTGGCCAAGGGCGTGCTGAAGAGGCTCTTTGAGCGGGTGCGTGAAGAGGAGCGGTCGCTGGAACTGGCTGCAGCCTGTAAGAAAACACACGGATGATAAATGCAAAATCTAACTGCTGCAACAAAGGTTGAACTGACAACGGCCTGCACGAGATGGGGGCACAGGAACAGTTGCAAAATTTGACGAATCTTACACGGCCAGCCCTGACGGATCCCTACCGATCGCATTCGCCAGTCATAAACACCATGAACGGGATTTGAAATACACCAGAAGAGGTTAGTAGCGTAAATGAAGAAATATTACTAGCGATAGAACATGAGCGAAATGTAACATCGACCTCCTTCGGTGATGACAGTATGCCGGTAAACATCCACTACACTGGTCACGGGAGGAGTGACGTCACAATGGAAGGCCAGTAGTGGCGCTTTGGCATCGGTTCCGCCACTACACAAGCCTCATTTTCCTCACCTCGATTTTTAATTACATTACATTGAGTAGTTTAAGCCTCCGCCTCCACAACAATGGCGATCTAACAGAAGAAGAAGCAAGGGACATATAGTATGACGATAGAAATATGGGGAACCCACGCACGAAGGTGTTCCCTCACAGAATCAACGCGCATGGGAAAGAAAAGGAGCATGAAAATGAAAAGAAGCAAAGTGGGCACGAAAGAGAGACGTCTCGAAGGCTTAGCTAATGGCTGAGGTAACCTACACGTGCCCCCTGGGGTTGCCAGGCCCCATAACATAGGATGGGCGAAGATAAACTAACGTAACCCTATGGCCCATCCTATACCCACTGAGGGGCCGAATCATCTGTCTTGGTACGCACCGCCACACCGCTGCTCTCAGCATCCGCTGTCTTGTTGCCTTTGCTCTTGCCGCCTCTCTGTCCCGGGACCCTGCGGTCGTCCGACGCCCCTCTGTTGAGGCCCCCAAAGGGCGGGAACCTGCCCAGCCTCACACATCTCCTGCCTGTGGTGCCGCTGCCGGGACCACCGCCACGCTCCACACCGTCGAGTGACGCACCTTCTCCTTCACTGCTGCTGCTACAGCTGCTGCCTTTGCCTGCTGGCAGACGAGCAACGTTAGTTTTCAACTGAATAACTTACAAGCAATTCTAGCAATATCTACAGGGAGACTTTTGTTCACAGGGTTCTCCTCGCCTGCTGTCAAAGAATGTTACCGTAGTGTTGCAGTGTATGAATTACAGGTATTCCTTCACGACCGCGACATATGGAAAGGCGTAACTTCCTTATAGCGTATATATTTTGTGACCTCGCTTTCTCCACAGCGCCTAATGTTTTCAGAACGCTACTAAATGAAAGACTTACTCTGTTGTGTTTGGATGCTGCCGGCCACAGCATAACAGCAACTAATTTCCAGCATTTGGCCCTTATGAAGAAATGAATTGAAAGAAATGCATCGCAAAACATTGTGAAAGTAAAAAAGTTTTAGTAGATGATGGTGCGATGAGCCACTATAAAACCTTATACGATGAAATTAAACATCATTAACTTGTGTGCTAAGGTTCTGCTTCATTAATATTATCATTATAACACTTTGTTTAACTTCCGTAGCCGCAACAGAGGCGTTTCAAGAGAGATGAGTGTGTAGTATTTAAATACCACATAAATTGTCGCATGGCCTACGTGCGCTACTACGGGCAGGAAACAAGGCGCAAAGCATAGTAGAAGACACTCGAGCGGTCGGCCTCTTTTACGGCCTACCACACGAGAGAGATGAGAGAAGTCCCGCGGACTAGGTGCGCTATATCGATCGAAAGCCCACCTCGCGGAACAGAAAAGGAAATACAGAGAACCTACCCAACTTTACAGACTAACCTCGTCAGCAGGAACTGCGGCCAGACGCAATGTCTTCTGCGGTAAAGGTAGCTACTTGGGTTTGCTCCTGGGGTCATAGGGCTCATATACCTAGGTATATTATGACAGGGATAGAGCCCGTCATGCCTTTCTGTTCTCATTACGTAACTGCCGTGTATCTATGTATTTTTTCTAACCTCTTAGTTTTGAAGCATAGGCTACAAATAACTCAGTATGTAGCTATGTAAATTATATCCCTTTGGATTTTGGAACAAAATGAACATGGTTACCAGTCTTTCAACTTGCTCTTTCTAACATTCTATCAGTTACCCCATGAAAAATATTTTCTCTTAAACAATTCAACAAAAAAAAATTAGTCAACTTTTAACTAAAACTTATAATTTTACTCGTGATTTGGTAAAGGCGAGCTTTGACGACGGCAGTTAAGCTTGGAACATAGAGTGCACGGTCGTAGAGGAATACCAGTACGAATATGTAGTTCAAGAAACACAGTGCGAGTCAAAAAAGTTTGAAGGAGGTATTTGCCAACATTGCAAACCTGCTCTGGATGATACTTTAATAGCAAATTCATCAATTAATTATAATTTAAACAGCTAGACTGATTTGAAAATATAGTAAAGTGGGGTAAATATGGATAACCAACATTAGAGGTAAAAAATGGATGCCCATTGCCCTCTCTTGCAGTAAAAAAAAAAATCCTAGTTCATTTTTTACCTTTAATGTAGGCTATCCATTCTTTAGCCCACTTTACAATAGGCCTATTTGAAATTTATATTAAAAATTATTTTATGTTTATTTTATTGACATTTCAATCACTTTCAGGTAGACCAAGAGGGTTTGCAAATTTTTAAAATTAACAATGACCAAAGAAAGATGCTAATGGCATCTGAGCAGGCCGAAATTGAGAAGTCATTCATTTTTAATAAACCTATATTGGAATTTCGAAAATTTCATAGACATGATTATATATTGTACGCTGAAAAGATTAGTTAACAAAGGTAACGCTGAGCGACAGAAGCATATGAGTGATGGATCAAAAGCAGCAAGCAGAGAATTGAGGAAACTAAAAAAAGTCTTTCGCCTAAAAGTCTCTCTGCACCAGTATAAAAATTTTCAAGAATGCCGAAGTGACAAATGTATCCAAACAAATCCGGAATCGTATCTCGAATCACAAGTACCGTAGGCCTAACTTACAGTTTGTCTCCCTTTAAAGTAAAATCAATTGTCAACGGAGATTTTTTAGCCAATAAAATGTCTGAGAACATTTTTCTGGAGTGCCATTTGTACATACGAGGCCCAAGCCACACTTGACGGCCAATGGATGGAGGAAAGGATAGCTCGCCAACGGTGCAAGTGCTCGTTTGTATTAGCTACAAGCAGCAGCAAAAAGGTGGTGGAGTAATATTTTAGACTGGCCAAAAAAATAAGGAACAGGCAAAATAGTATAAAAAAAGGAAAAAAAACCGTAGTGCAGAAGGCCCCTTCCGTGCCCCCCCCCTCCCCCTCCCACACGCAGGGGAGCAAGTAGGAGTCTCGAGGGTTAGGTAGCTGACCACCATCGGCGGACCAGCTTAGGGAGCAGGAGGAACTGCGCCAGATACAATATGCCTTGCGGAAAGGTACTCAGACGCCTTTGGGGGCGTGAGGCGAATAGATATTCTGACAGGCATCGGGACCGCCAGAATATCCTCCTCACAGGGGAGCAACACTAGTTACCTACCTGTGCGACATTAAGATATACAATAACCAAGAGACTAGCGACATCGCATCGGCCACGCGCTAGGATGATGCCTAATATAGCTACTTACTGATTCACTTCCCTTGCTAAATTAACGGGCGAAGCTACTGCGATGTTCGCTCGGCCGCTACCACAAGGTCACACACATAGGTAGCGGAGCGCAGTGCGATTGCGTAGGTACCTACTAGACGGGCACGTATTGCATTGCTAAATAACATCCTTGCGGCCAGTGTGCTATACAGGTCGGTCGCAATGCTACGGAAATACGGAAATGACCCCACTGAAAAGGGCTTCAAATATAATCAAGAACGTAAGGCAAAGGAAACTAGAGCCCTCGCGAAAATCCACAGCTCGTAATAAAACGCAACATTAGACGACAATACTGTGACACGTACAGAACCCGCAGCCCAGGACAGACATCGCGCCATGGACTCAAAGGCGTGAATTCCACTGTCACCGATACAGCCCCACTTGCGTTGCGCTATACAATATGGACTGTGGACGTATTCGTCCCTAGCTTTAGCTTCACTGCTCAGAATATTAGCAAGGTTTACTTACACCGCAGCTGCATGCAGCTCACCTATTCTACCACCAGGCTGAAAGAAGATGCTCTCGAATAGGAGCAGCATTACATATGGAAGTCATCCTATAGCTATTTATGGTCACTTACCCGGTAAGGGTTGAAAATGTGTCAATTGTCCCCAAACTACGACACGCATTGGGATATCCATAAAGTCATCTACCGAACCTTGTTCTTCTTTAAAGGAAGAATTGAATACGCTTGTGACCAATAACATGCTCATGAGTCATAAGTCATCAAAAAACACGAGACATTATGTCTTTACTTGAAGACGCGTACATAAACTCCCGCTGGAACATTGAGTAGCCAGACCCACCAGAGTTTTCATCAATTTCGTTGGGATGTATTGTCCCAATGGTAGAGAATAGATTATGGATTAAAAAGTATTGATAAGTGACGTTCCGATCACAAGCCCTATCGTAGGTCAGCAGCACAGAAACGTGCCAATACATTCCAAACACATAATCTAGAAGTTCATAGTACAGAAACTGTGCGACCCCTGCATTCACGTGAAAGTTCACAAGCTACTCAAAATGACGACTAAAGGTGCGAAGTGTTCACACGTACGTATCGATCGTTATCGAAACTGTCAGGGGACGACGTCACTGCAAGGACTACGACCGTGAACGTACGAGTTCGATAATCAAAAAAGAGATATGCTCTAGTCACCTTTGGCCTGCAGTATCGGGCCGGGGACAGGAAGGTCTACCAACGTACAAAAAAGGGTAAAACTTCATAGTTATATAACACAGTTATAACCTTCCACACAGCATTTGCTGTTACTTTATGAGAGGGGGTAAAGAAGGGACACGTAGGATTCCAAGCAGAACTAAGAACGAAACCTAGAGCTACATGGTAACAACGAAGCAGCATTACAGAATACTAGCAAAAAGAATCGTCAATATAGGAGTACCATATGTAGAACGAATGTAAGGAGTCTACTAAGAACCCCAACCAATGATGAGAGAAGCTCGACAGTGAACAAGATACATTAACAATATTACTGATTCGGTATGTTCCTAGTGTATAAGGCTCTGGACCCACAGCATATTGTCAATGTGAGCGTAAATAAAACCAAGATGAAAATTGCAAAGCGTGCAAAATATACTATAGCCCTACATTAAACAATTGAGTTTGACACAAAGAGTAAAGCAACTGAAGGAAATGGTTCTCGCTGTAAGGTAGTATCTATACTAAAGAAATTAAATTTTAGTGCGCAAAAGAAATTCAACAAAAAGCGCTGTGTACTCAACTACTCGTACTTCTAGCCAATACGCCACCAAACTGGTCTCCTAACACAAGAAATTATTCATAAGCATCGAGCAACCCAAAGATTGCACGGGTGCACCAACACGAGCATTAGTATTAAACAAAATATAACTTTGCATCACAAGAGCAACTCACCCATGAGGACGATATCTACTTGCAATGCCACGGGGCGAGGGCACTCTACGTTATCAATAATAAATTAAATTTCTAGTGACACCAAGACAACTGACGGCGAATGTCGTCCATGATAACACAGCGGACACTGTGAGTGTAATGCGATACGCGCTGTAAGTGGCCGCCGAAGCGCTACAGAGTAACCCTATTTTACTTGATTAAACTGTACTTAATTAACATAAAATAATACGCGAAAATGGATGTCCTTTATTTTTATCGATTGATTAAACTGACACGTAAACAGCAACCCACCCAAAAAAAAGTGCTACCTACTAACTTTTATACTTAGGCTACTGCAGCAATAAATTTGATATCTTCAGGTACTAAACAAAAGAAACTTTTGAGGCTAACGACAATCAAAGTGAAACTGCTACCTGTCCCCATACCGCACGCAGCACTAAAATAAATCTCAATAATTAACAGGAAAAAAATTAACTAGAGGGTAAAAATAGACCACCTTTAACTGCCACCTGTTCCTATACGACAACACGAAAATAAATGACAATATTAAATAGAAACAATGAACAAGACGCAGAAACAACCCACCTAACGGCGACACCGGCTGGTAGTCTCCATAGGTGATAGGAGCACCACCCATCCTCACCACCAGGGCAGATAACCACCCCTGCACCACACCAATGATGAAGTGGTGCACGTATATGAAGCTCAGACCTTCGACTATCATGTGTGGTGAAGCTGAAGCACATTAACCGCATCGCAAAAAGTGACTAGTTTCTACTGATGGCTCTTACACACTATAGAACACACTGCAGGGTAAGAGGACACACTGGATTTTAATTCAAGTTTGGATTCAGAGTGTAGGGCACAAATCGTCTATGGTTCGGTGCTCCATGACGGAAATCGATCATCGTGCACACCGTATAAGTCAGTTGCAGAATTATGGAACGGAAACTGTTGAAGGGCCTGCTGGAATGGGCGCCAAAATTGGGCCTTCGAGGCTCAACTTGTCTGAAACTTCAGGCAGAAGCTTTCGCTTCGTCACTTTTAATCGCGGCGCAAGCGTTAGAAGTAATACGATTGCGCCGAGTGTCGGCTGATAAGTCCAGTTACGGACTATAATCGGCTTTCTGGACGCCTCAAACGTAACCGACCGAGGGTCAGGACCTGAAATTCAACTAAACGGGCCGAAGCCGGAGCACCTGCGTGAAGTTTTAAACAGGTCAAGCCCCGAACGCTTTATTTTAGCGTCCAATCGAGCATGCCCTAATAGCATACGTATACGCGTCAGAATTTTGTATATTTTCAGAGGATATAATATAAATACGAACTAGATGGGACACGGCCAAAATAATGATCAAACAATAACGTCGAAAACACATTTTATTGGTACATGTATCCCAAGGAAGTAGCTACGGTATTTTCATCAACACGCTGAGATAATCAATGGTAAGCAAGCGCGTCTTTTAAATTTGTATTGTGGTCCAGTGTTGAAGCCTACACATATGCACACACTCCTTGGTGATCCAAAGCGAAAACAATTGCTTTTGATAGAAGTAGGCCTATGCTGACGGTGCTTTCCGTCCTCGCTATAAAGGCAAGAAATATACAACAGAATCTGCGAGTAACAAGGATATATACAGTAAACTACGAGCTGGAAAGTTCGAAGTTTCTACCATTGCCACTTTTCAAAACATTGTTTTCATTGATACTTCAAGTGCAGGGCAATTTATATGCACAGATTAACACGTGGGAAAACCTTCCAGGTCCCACCATTCTTGACGGCATCAGGCTACTATTCAACATGTTTTCGAGAGACTAAGTATTTATTGTTTCCAGTTAGTAATTATAACCACTACCCAGGGTTGCGGAGCTGACTCGATTAAGTCCGGCTCCGACTCCTTGGATCTCAAAAACATCCGACTCCGACTCAGCAACCCAGGCTATAATCATAGGGCCGTGCTCGTGGCTACAAACATGAAGGCGAATTACGCGGTAAGAGATCCACCTCAGTGACAGCGGCCACTGTACACTCGAGCAAGTAGAAGGGCACAAAGAAACTGGCCAGCTGCGCCCCTAAGCAATGCACGGCACAAATTCTTATCGGAAGTGATATTAAAACAACAAAGAGATAAGATCTCCCCACAGTGTACCACAAACAACACTTGAGGGAGATAGGGGGCAGGTATATACGGTCGGCAGGGCGCGCAAGCAGAAATTAAGGAATCATTCACGAACGCTATGCAGAGAATGCCTCATATGATGCTCCAGAGCAATAGCGTAAGCATTAATAATGGCATCATTGCGAATATATACCACGCAGAGACTGCGTCATCTGTTGCTCCGTATCAATAGCATACCAACTGAAACAGGTTCGCCGTTGCATACTACCAAAGCAATTCAGTAACAAAATGTCCAGCAGCAAAAATTTTACACTATTTACGAGTACGGGCAAAGCAGAACGGGTCAAAATCGGTCAATTTACACATCAGCCAACATACCTACACACTCGAAAGAGCAAAAACGCAAAAAGACCATTTGGTTCCGCTTTGACTGATGCTGCAGGAGATTCTATAAGAAAGCTAATACGCATCCCTGTGGACGGGAAAAGAACGGAGAGATCTAACAAACTACAGTGTATTACCTTTGATTATGCAAATACAATTTCTTTACTTTATTTTTCAAGATAAGTGTCTAACTTTGAAACATCAATATTACCTAGTCTAAATGCATGGCTATGTTCCAAATATAAACAGCACTTGTAAAATAAATATTTACCCATTTGCTAAGTTTATCATACAATTTGCTTCTTTACGAGTTTTTTACTGTTACCTCAGATTATGCAACAAGTTAATAAAAACGTCATAAAGAGGAAATAAATACAAGTGAACAGAAATATTTCTATTAAATGTCCAAAACAAAGAAATCAAAACCAAAACAACTCAATAAACACTGAAATGTGTTCAGTAGTGGTAAACATAAGTTAATTTTGAGCATGGCAATCTCCATTATTCATGATTTTTATAAGGAGATTATCAACAGACTTTGTCAGGTTTGACAATTCAGATGGTGGAATAAAATCTGCAGCTGTTTTTACTGCATATCACAAGCTTACTTTGCTCGAAAACTGCCGACAACCTTCATATGTAGACCTTCCTTTTGATCATTGCCCAGAGGTTCTCAATGGGATTTAAATCGGGGCTATTCGCTGGCCAGGTCACAATTCTTTTGGATTCAAATCCTCCATCCGCACGAACGACGATAGCGCTGCCCGGCAGCGCTACCGTCGTTCACGACCAATTTGTGTGCGTGTTTGTGTACGCAGATCGTGCGCGTGTGAGCGGCGTTCAAGTTGGCGCGCCGCGCTGCTCGCTGATTAAGTTAGGTTACGTTAGGTTAGGTAAGGTTAGTTTAGGTAACGTTAGGTAAAGTTAGAAAGGTTAAGTTGGGTTAGGTTAGAAAGTAGGTAAGGAGGTTAGGTTAGGTTAGAAAGTTAGGTAAGGACGTGAGGTTAGGTAAGGAGGTTAGGTAAGGGTAGGTTAGGCTAGGTTGGGTTAGCCTAGGTAGAGTTTATTTTAGTGGTTAACCTGACCTCCTTACCTAACTTCCTAACTAAACCTTACCTAACCTAACCGAACTTAACCCAGCCTAACCTTTCTAAACTTAGCTACCTAATGTTATCTAACGTAACCTTACCTAACTTAATCAGCTATACAGCGAGCAGGCCGGCGCTCCAACTTGAACGCCGCTCACACGCACACGATCTGCGTACACAAACACGCACACAAGCTGTCGTGAACGACGGCAGCACTATCGTCTCTCACGACGATTTTACGTTCACGTAAGCTTTCCTGCGCGCCACCACTAAAATAAACACTACCTAACCAAACCTAACCTAGCCTAACCTACCCTTACCTAACCTTCTAACCTAACCTTACCCAATAGGTACAACCTTTTTAACCTTACCTAACGTTACCTAACCTAACCATCGATACAGCGAGCAGCGCGGCGCACCAACTTGAACGCCGCTGAAGCGAACGCGCGCAAGAAAGCTTACTTGTACGCAAAATCGTCGTAAACGACGAGAGTGCTGCCGGGCCATAGCATAGGATGTGCGAACCTAAACTAACCCTTTGGCCCATCCTATGCCCCCTGAGGGAGAAGTGCGGATGTTCCGCGGAGCAGATTCGGATATTCGCCCCACCACAAACACACACACACACCCTCCCACGAAGGCAGCTCGTACAACACTTGGGAAGAAAACTTAGCTGGTGCTTTGTTGACAGGGACAGCGCTTGCGCGTATTTGAATCCAAATGAGAATTTGCAGTTTTCAGCACTATGCATGAGTTTAGTGCGCAGTGATAAACCTGCACATCCGCGCATCCTTTGCTGCGGAACTTTAGCAGATTTGATATTTCTGACATCGGCGGATGCGATTGCGGATTTTACCATCTTAGCATCCGCAGACGCAGGTGCGGATGTCAAAAAAAAGTGCGGATGTTACCCGGATGCGGATAAACGCCCGATCACTATTCCTTAAATACAATCCGTTCCAGTCTCACCTACACTAGACCAAGCTAAACACTATATACACGGTACCGGTATACAGTATATATACCATATCGTCTATATGTACTTGAGACTCGGTCATATATAATACGCGTGCCTACACAAGTTAAGTTAGCTACCTATCCTAGCTAAGCCGAAACTATCCTAACCTGATCTTAACAAACCTAACACTCTGAGGTACGCCACATTACTACTACTATGCTGGAATCCCCTATACTAATTTATAATGGGAAAACCAATCAAAAACATTTTAATCAGCATACAAAGAAAACTAGAGAACTCTGAGAGCGCATACCTCCGCCAAGCAAGGCAACGGTTAATAAAAATCAAAATTGGTTCTGAGACTAGGCTATGATTTTCTCTGTATCAACACCAAAATCTAATCATTTATCTTTCAACAGTGTTAACAGCTTCAGTATTTTTTTGAAGATCCGTTCATTACTTTTTGAGCTATGCGGCTTACAAGCATTATAAACAAACATGGATCAAACATACAACTGAACAAACCGATCTGCACCAAAATTTGATCATTTATGCCTTTTAACATTACTAACAATTCCTATAAATTTCATAAAGATCCATTAATTATTTTTTGAGTTATTGAGCTAACAAACATAAAATTAAAAACAGTGACAAACAAACAAACGAATCGTTACAAAAATTAGGACATCTAGTCTTCACAATATACCTAACAACTCCTGTAGATTTCATAAAAATCTGACCATAACTTTTTGAGTTATAGCACTGAGAAAAATGAGGCAGACAAACAACGGATAGACAGATCTTCACCAGAAGTTAATCATCTGTTCCTATTAACATACCTAACAATCCCTGTAAGTTTCGTCAAAATCGGTCCATCACTTTTTGAGTCAACTTGATGACAGACGGACAGAAAGACAAAGAGACGGATGAACAGACAAACCAAACGAAAACATAACTTCCTTGGTCGAGGTAAATATCTAAAATCATGTAGTAGCTATATTGAAAAGAACATCTATATTTCATTCAGCTTATAGAGAAGAATAGCTACATTCACTCAACTTATGGAGAAGAATATCTACATTTCAAGTCAAACTAGAGCACTCTGAAAGCGCATACCTCCGCCAAACGAGGCAACGGTAGCAAGACAATTCAAATTGGCTCTGAAGCCATAATTTTCTTTGTATAAACTTCAAAATCTAATCACTTGTGCCTTTTGATAGTAATAACAGCTTGTGCAATTTTCTTGAAGATCCGTGCATAACTTTTTGAGTTATATTGCTAACAAACGTTGAGTCAAACATACAAACGAACAAGCCGATCTGCACCAAAATTTAATGATTTAGGTATGTCTTTTAACATTACTAAACACCACTATAAATTCCATAAAGATCCATTCACTATTTTTTGAGTTACTGTGCTAACAAGCATAAAATTAACAACAGTGACAAACGAACGAAAAAAAGGATCATTACCAAAATTTGGTCATTTACTCTTTGTTATATAGGCTAGGTACCTAACAACTCATGTTTATTTCATAAAAATCCATCCATGACTTTTTCAGTTATGGCATTGAAAAAAATGAGACAGACAGACAAACAAACGGATGGACATATTTTCACCAAAAGTTTATCATCTGTTCCTCCCAACATAGGTACCTAACAATCCCTGTACATGTCGTCCAAATCGGTTGGTAACTTTTTGAGTTATCTTGGTGACAGACAGACAAAGATACAGACAGAAAGACAAATAGACAGACAAACACGACGAAGACATAACCTCCTTGGCGGAGGTAATTACACAGATGAAGATCTACACATCGTTCAGCGAGGAAAGAAAAATATGCATAATTGGGCGAAGATATAAGAATATCTACATTTCACAGAGCTTATCTAGAATACCTAATACGTGCAGAGGCAAAAGCATCAGTGGATATGACGGCAGCTTGGACGCGTCAGAGATAAGACCCAATATCAACCGAACTGAGGTCGCCTCGGACACGTACGCTTAACCAACCTACGTACCTGACCTTACACTCGAGCGGCCTTGGCAGGTGAATGACCACCACTACCACCACCAGCTGCAGTGTATGGCAGAGTAGGTAAGTTAATCGCAATCGTCACTTATGGTCAAATTATCAGCCCTTAACCTTTGACTATGCAAGTGACCGAATACTACCATAGTGCCATTCTCACGAGAATTTTTCCACTATCCGGTAACGGAGTAAACAGCGAATAAAAGTTGCAATTATTGGTGTTGAGTACAGCTACAGCAGCACCATATGCCGAATCGAATATGCAGCCGGTAGGCGTCGGGTATATTCTAGGGTCAAGACTCGGACATTCGCTCGCCCCAGGAGTTGCAGCCTGTAAAAACTCACCCATTTTGTTACGAAAATAGTCTGAGTCCCTAGCAGTCGAATATATAT
Organism: Parhyale hawaiensis; assembly: GCA_001587735.2. Classification (NCBI taxonomy): domain Eukaryota; kingdom Metazoa; phylum Arthropoda; class Malacostraca; order Amphipoda; family Hyalidae; genus Parhyale; species Parhyale hawaiensis. The sequence continues at coordinate 4,783,398 of LQNS02278161.1, forward strand.
AGCTATTTAATTGTGGCAAATATTACAGTTCCGCTGAATGATCACCGAATATTCAGGTAGGTACGTTAGTAAGAAAATATGGATAGCTAAGACCATGGTTTTTAGTAGTCCGAGTCGGACATTTTTAGCATAAGGAGTCGGACCCTGGTTTCTCCCACGAGTCAGATAAGACGCGCCTATTTTGTTTCGAAATGAAGTCGGTAGCATTTATACATTTGACTCCCGGCTTAGTAGTCGGACGCCAGCAGGAGCGACGAGTCGAAGTTAGACTTTGTATTTTCCAACTCCCCAGCCCGGTTTGGACAGCTATGAAATAATTCCGGGGTCCTAACAGAATTGTCGGCCGCCCCAGACAGAGCCAAAACACTGCGCGTAAAATAAAAAATTACAAACGGAATTGCACATCCCGCAGTAGAGCATAGGCCTATAAAAACAAAAGTTCCAGGGAAAAGGGACAAACAGAAGTTTCACAGACACAGAACCCCGGAGAGACATTGCCGGCGAGGGGCGGAGACACGGTTACGGGCTCGCACTTTTGCCCACACATCCTCGCTTGCGCTTCCCTCTAACATTTGTAAAAAGCTCCCCATATGAACACACAAAAATGAATTAAACCAAATATTGACGCAGGTCTGGGGATATGACGCGACAATGATTATGTTCACAAGACTACAATTATTCTTGACAACTCAAAAGGGCTTAGCGAGACTTCTACGATAACGCGTATTATTACAGTCCAGTCAACATATTGACAAGAGATTCCAAGAATAGGTAATGGTATTTCTCCGACAATGAGCAGTATATTTATGGTAAGAATCGCTATCGTCCCAGTTTTAGGCCTCTCCACCACACAGCATGACTTTTGGATCGCAAGAGAGGAAAAAATGAGGGCTACCATGTCGGTAGAAAAAAGGCACTCATGAAGAAATGTGCGAAAGGCATGTAACTCGTTTACGATAAACAGCTCCGATCGCTACTTCTCCAGAGAAAATTAGGTGCTTCTTTCTTAGTAAAGAAGTCGGTTATCGTACCTCCAAGTAGCTACCTACCTACAGAGCCGACTCCATCAACCTAAAATCAAGTTTTTTATCTCGATTAGCTACGCTAGATCACATTCACATACATTAATAATTCACGAAACAAAACAGCAATTCGCACATACTCACAACTGCTGGCACTATCATACCGCAAAATCTCCTACTTCCAGGCTTATTTACGGTGCCTACGACAGCCCAGTGAATGATGCAAATTACATCAACTTAATATCGATGCACACCAACTCATCATGCAACTTGTTTTGCTGCTACGAAAAAAAAAAACTGGACGATGCAACTGCACGTAGGTACATCTCTGCTGCATCGGGGTCAAGGAGCGCCACACACAATATTTGCTCGACCCGGAGACACCTGATGCACTCTGGGTCACACTGACCATTGTGTACAGAGCACACAAATGCTTCTGTTCACGTGTGTGTAGTACACTTGGCATTCGTGCCGTTATGTAGGCTATGTGGTACACCTAGCAAGTGTATCCACGTGTATGTAGCACATTTAGCATTCGTATCCTCGAATAGCCTATGTGGCGCACAAGAATTTCCTACCGATCTCTGTACAAGCGACACTCGCGGTAGGCACTGAATAATACGAAAACAAAGCACAATTCGTGGGTTAAACAGTGCAGCACGAGCCTGGTAGGTAGGTACCTAGCTACCTTACCGAAGAACTGAGCACAACACATTCCTCGCGGTACGAGGAAAATCCGATCAAACTCCTAACATTTTCCTTACTTAGCGAGAATCGAAGAGATGAGAGTTTATACTGCCAGCTTTTAGCCTAGAAGATGGCAGAGACATGCTAATTTCACACAAATTTATATCTGGAGTGCAATCAATATTTCCTATTGTGAGCTACCGACAAATAGCTACGTACAGAACCGTTAACAGGAAGAGTTGAACAGAGCCACTGAACCTACCGTCAATTGGGGGAAAGTGAACATCTGGGGGAAAGTGAACATCTGAGGCAAAAATGCACAAACGCTTTGTTGTAGGTAACAAGTAGTGTATAATGATGCGAATCCTTCGTTTTTGAGGGTAACCTACCCTCGCGGCTACCCTCGCGCGCGAGCTTCCGGTTTGTAACGGCCAATGCACTACCGGTTTAGCGGGGGTCAGGGGGGGGCGCTAACCGGAGTGGGCGGGGCCTGGGAAACCGGAAGGGGCGGCGCGATGACCCCGCCGGCGCGAGGGGAACCTACCCTCAAAAACGAAGGATTCGCATCATTATACACTACTGTAACACAATAATTTTAAAAACATAGCTAAATAGTGAACTAGGCACCATCTACCTTATCACTTATGCATATTAAAAGCTATTTGATCGTAGATGCTGCCTAGTGCACAACGGTATTTATATATATATTTAAATTCTATCACAACAAGCGTTTGTGCATTAGTGTCCCATACGTTTACTTTTTTTCAATTGACTGTAACTATGGCCTTAGTCTCAGCCTCTCCACCCAGAGTACTATTACCAGGACTACAAGTAGCATTACTACAAACAAAAGCGAAGTGGACGAAGGCTAAAAATTTAACACGTCACGTTAACGGAATATACCCAGCAGAAAGATAATAGCCTATAAAACAGTAGCTACTAAGCCTTCCTACCAAAAGTAGGTGTACACACAGACAAAAAAAAATAACACCTTGTATATTCCGGCCTAAAGACACAAAATACCGTACTCGGCAGAGGCATAACGCTTGACACAAAACTCTTACCTTGCGCATTAACAACAGAAGACAATAGGTACTGAGAGAAGCTACATGGCAGAGTAAGAGTTATACAGACAATAAAGGTACATACCTTGCAGGGGTACAGCAGAGCATAAAGTTCTTGTCTTGGAGCGACGAGGGAAGGGACCATTGAGCAAGAGGGAGCGCAGGGACAGACGAGGGAACCCCCCACTGTTACCACCACTGCTGCCCCCAGCGGCAGGTGACGGGACACCTCGACCGGTGCGGGACATGTTTAGGCTATAGCTATCAGTGGTGTTTCCCACTGGTGGGGAATGCTTCTTTTTTTATACACACACGATTCACTTACGTTAATGATTAGGTAGATCTAGATATATCAAAGAATGTGAGTAAAACCTGAAATAAAAAAAGCAGGTACATGTATATATATTAATAGATTACATAAAGCATTGAAAAGAGTAATTTTCAGTTTAATCTTTAATGGTAAAAGTTATTAATTTGCTGTAAATTTTAATAGCTACAAGTAGTAGCTACTGCTTACCCATCACTCACATGCCTACCTAAAGCCTACCGAGTAGTAGCTACCTACAGCCAAGAGAAAGTTAAATAGGTACGGCACCGGTACCTACTGTACCTACCAATAGCTAATCTTAGAAATAAAAGCTAATATTATTATATAGCTACCTAGTAGTAGCTACAATATTAATGATGATCATATAACTAGCATATTAAACTGATTATAAAAAATGAATGAAAAATATAGCATAAGTGTGAGCTGTATTACTCGATACTTGTATATGCATAGTTTTATCCCACAAGAAAGATTATTCTACTTTACATTAGCTTACTTGAAATAGGCTAATAGCTACCAATTAAACTATTAGACTGATAAATATTATGGTAGCTACCTTTATCAATCTATAGGAGACCACTACTCACATGTATAAAACAAATAGAAGAAACAACCAAGAGCAAGAGCATCCACTATCATCATTAAAGAAAAAGAAGACAGGAACTATGACCCATAAATGAAATGTCTTCATTTTTTATTTTGGTAGTACAAATTATCTTTAAAACTACACAACTAACCGAATGGATATACAGAGGACAAAAAAAAATATCCTAAACTAAAGCCTTGTAAGTCACTTAGGGAATAAGACCATCAACAAGACAACACCTCTTCTGTTCTTAGACAATTACTACATAGAAGAGAGAAATGCAAGGTAAGTAGCTAGCTACCAAGTAAGAATGAGGTGTCAATTCTGAAGAAAGTAATGAAAAGACAAAGCCAATACAGCACCCAGCTTACACAATGCCCTATACACAATAACTGTTACTTTCTTTCAGAGCAGCGTTTGGTCTTATCTGCCACTATCATACAGCCTTGTAGAGGGGCAGCCAATGACCATATGCAGAACCAGTTTGCAGAAGTTCATGGAGATGGCAATGAGAGCAACACTGACAACAGCGTCTCAAGGCTGGTTAGAAAAAAGGTGATACAACCTAAGTTATTAACCTTGCAGAAATAATGTGAAGCATGATGAAATCAATGCTAGTCACCCCAAGTTACTGATATGTAGCTACAGAGCATTGACCTGCATTAAGAAAAGCAATCATTTGAATGAGAGAAGTACCCTAGCCTATACCTATCGTCAACAAAGATTAGTAACTTATTCAGACTGAAGTGTGTGTAAGAAAGACACTGCTAAAATTGCCACAATACACAAAAATTTCTACCAGAATCTGACAGAAAGAATAGGGAATGTTGATAAAATGGGGGAATCTAGCTATGACCAGCAAGACTTAAGGAAGGCAATGAAAACCTAGCAATTATGTGATGGAACCTAACCCTTTTTCACTCAAGAGCCCAAAAGTGATGTGACCGAAATTGAAAAAAAAAAATGGTGGTTAGACAAACCAGACCTACCATCACCTTAACCTACCTGATGTTATGAAAGAATCTTTTCTAACTTACCCGAAATTACATTAGTTCGAGTTTTGCGATGGTAGGGCCTAAAGTGTGAGGTCATTGGGTACGTGTCATTTTTGGTTAGGGGTACCGTTACCATCAAATTGTCAATCTTCCTTAACCCTAATGTGTAATGCATGCTTAGGGTAACATGCCTAGTAGGTAGGTACCCATCCACCATGCTAGTAGGCAGTGGACGTCAACTTGGCACAGTTAAATGGCACTAAAAAACTTCCTGTGTGACTAGCAGTGCTATAAAGCTGTACATACTGTAGAATGGGGTAATTGGGATCATGTGGGGCAATTGAGATGCAGTGGAGGTAATTGATATGTAGTGGGGGTAATTGAGATGTAGTGGGGGTAAATGAGATGTAGTGGGGGTAATTGAGATCAATGATTATTGTGGCCCTGTTAAGAGTACTTAGGCTACACAAATCAGAACATATTTTTAAAATGTCAAATCCTGGCAGATACCTGCCACAAGCCTATAGATTGTGTAAGTACTCTAACAAGGCCACAATAATCATTGATCTCAATTACACCCACTACATCTCAATTGCCCCACATGATCTCAATTACCCCATTCTACGGCAAGCTTAAACTGTAGGCTAAGTTGAGCCGCACCATCCCTGAAAATGACGGGTGCAGAAATAAAACAAAAACTTGTGGTGGTTTTCACATTTTTCATTAGCTACCTAGTGAAAAAATGTGAAAACCACTGCTATTTTTTTCCTATCATTTTCAGGGATGGTGTGGCACTAGGTACTTAGCCTACAGTTTAAGCCTATGTACGGCTTTCTAGCACTGCTAGTTTTCACACAGGAAGCTTTTTAGTGCCAAGTGGATGATTACTAGCATGGTGGACGGGTACTAGACATGTTATCCCGAAGGTGATCTCAGCTCACCTCCTCGGTGATCATCTCTTAATCTGAAAAATGAGAAGAGCCTTGTATGGATTACGGAGGTATTTATTTGTACAAACTCCGTACTTTACCCAATTAATCCAAAAAATGATTATTTGTTTGGATTGCACTTCGAACTATAATCAGATGTTCAGATTAGGGAGGGGTTTGGATAAGAGGGGTTTTTACTGTACAGTACATGCATTTTCTTTAGGTTTCAAAGGAATAGAACTCAATGAGTTTTCATGCCAGAATAAAAACAATGACAGTTTTGGAATCCTTGAACATTCCTAACAATACTATAGAGCAGGATGTTACATTTTTGTCCTCATGAAATTTTTTTAACACAGCTCAAGAAAAAAAATTTTTCTCTATAGTCTATTTTAGTTAGTGATTGGACTGAATAGAAAAATGAGAGTTCAGCTCTGTAGTTTTGTTAAGAATGTTGCAAGGACTCAAAAGCAGTCATTGCTTTTATTGTAGCATGAAAACCCATTGATTTCTGTTCTTTTGAAACTAAAAATATATACCTACATATATATAACTACATTTAGCTAGCTATATATATATATGGTCAAGTTCTGGAGTTTTGCCAAATTCTGTTCATTATCACATAACTTTTATTAACTGCCACTTTAATAAAACCAACAACTTCTGTCTGTTGGAACCTTATGAACATCAAATTCCCTTTCAGTGCACAAGTGCCCATCATACCTAAATTGCAAAATGCAGAGCATGGCAAATATTCAAAGATATTTGGTGGCTGATTTTCTCCATTTCTGTGACCTGCAGAAGATTTTGGCAGTGGATATACATTTGGCAATTTTTTACTTTAGACGAGCCAGTAGATAGTTTCATGGACCATGGTCAGATTGTTTAGAAACTTGCACAGTAGCTATACATAGAATTAAATTTTAAGAACATTTTATTCTTGCAATTTTTCATCTTTGCAATAGTTTTAAAGTAATCTTCATTGCTATCAATAACAAGCTTGCTTGATGCGAGCGCCAACCAGGACTCTTTCCAACCAATAAGAAGCTTATGTGATACATTGGTTGACCAATAAGAAGCTTAAGTGACGCATTGGTGTCAACCAATAAGAAGTGTGCATACTGTATGGCTGCAACTATTGGGGGATTTAGCCCAGTTCTTCAAAATTTCAGATAGTTTCAGAGATTTTTGGAACAATTTAGGGAATTTTTCAACTTCACACTTGACAATTACGCAAATAATAATTATATACTACCGCGTCTATCCCGCATATATTCAGATCAGCATAAAGTGATTATTTATAGTGTGAAGCTTGTAGTGTATTCCAGGGCGGAGATGGCAAAAAATTTTGAATTCGTCCTGGACGAACTTAAATACTTACGGTACAATTTGGCTGCAACATCACATCAATACATCTCTAAAGTGCACCTAACTGCCCTATAGAAATGAGCATTATATCTTGTATAGTTTGGTACTCACATGCAAAATATGAAGATTTTGGATCCCCGCGAATCGGGGTGGAAATGGCGAACAGAAAGGGCAGAAATGGCGAACCACCAAAAAGCAGGAAATAAGGTGTGGACAGAGCTGGGCTGTATACTATGTGGAAGCCTATGATGTGGTCTAGTAACTGACTCAGTTTCAAAACTGTAGCATGTTTCTGAGTGTTTTGGGAAATATTTGATTGCGACCCTGTGAAACAAGACAATTCATTTTAGTTAAAAGCTGCTTATAATTTGTGATTTCTCAAATTCTACTGATGCTGGAATGACAAAGGTTGGAGTGTTGGTGGCTGGTATATGCATGTTTATTTCCTGTGTATCTAGACTCTTTGCCCCAACTCATGTATAGACTGTAGCACAAACATTGTTTGCTATTTCACCCCTGGTTGTGATCGTAACACAGGGTCGAAATGATGAACATAAGGGCTCTGTATTTATGCTTATTTTATTGGCAAAACACCATATTTTATGATCATAACATTGTTTGTAACACATAACCCTGTAAAGATGGAGGTTAATGTTTCATAGCTATTTCTGAGAGATTTTTTAATGCAAGTCGTAGCTAACTAGCCATGTTGATGTGCTCTCATAAGGGAAAAGTAGATCATCTTTCAGATAATAAACAGATGTAATGGTAATAACATGCATCTATTATCTATAAAGGGTTATCTGTCCTTAACAATGCTATATGCATAAAAATATTAGGTTCTGCCAACGGAATAACCATAAATACAGAGCCTCTACATTCGCCATTTCCACCCCGTGATATGATCACAGCCCGGGGTGGAGATGGCGAACGATGTTTGTACTCCCGTACGTACATGAAGTGGGGTGAGAAGTCTATATACACAGGAGGTAAACACACATATACAAGCTGCCAATGGTCCAAGTTTTGCTATTCTGGCATCACTGGAATTAGAGTAATCACAAATTGAAAAAAGCAGGGTGTCAGGAAAATGAATTTTTGTAGGTTGTTTTTCCACAGTGTCTCAATCAAAATATTTTTTGAAATGCTTGGGGACATGCTGAAGTTTTGATACTTGGTTGGTTGTTGGACAACATTGTGGGCTTACATATTGTGTGTAGCTTGGCTCTATCCATGCCTTTTCCCCCTGTTTTTTTTGCGGTTTGCCATCTCCGCCCTGGTACTTCGCCAACCATCTCCACCCTGGAATACACTATTTATACCTCATTTCATAGTGTGGCACTTCTCGCCAAGATCTTGTTGGGTAGTTTGCCGCCCTTGGAAATGCGGGTGAGCGCCTATGAGCGCCGCGGCCTGTGGAACCTCATTTCATAGTGTGGCACTTTTTGCCAAGATCTTGGCTAGTAGTTTGCCGTCCTCGGAAATGCGGTATTATATTCTTTTATAAATATTTTGGGAATTGTTTTCAACTTTTAGGGAAATCTGAACTTCCCTTTCAAGTGATTTGTATTTTGTTGGTGACCGCTGTAGAGTGTGGACGTATAGCTTTTATTTCTTGTGGTGTTGTGTTCTTATTGTTATATTTTGCAGTAAAAACATTTTATTTACGGTTCAATTGTTATAAAACTCGCACAATAGACATAAAATTGAATTTGAAAAACATTTTATTCTATTTTTCTATAATATAGATTTTGTTATATTTTGGTTAGTGTAGGTAAGATTAGAGTAGATTAGTATAGGGTAGGTTAGGTTATCAAAAACTATTGCATAAATAAAAAAATTTGCATAAATAAAAAAATTTGCACAAATAAAATGTTCTTAAAATTTAATTCTACATATACTGTGCGAGTTTCATAACAATCGGACAATAAATAAAGAAAATAGACAGGCTTGTCTAAAGTAAAAAATTCTCATATATTTTTCTATCTTTTCTGACCATTTCTGGCAATGGTTTGCCCAAAATTAGCCTATTTTTGATACCGAATGTGGCAACACATTAGTTGAAAAGTCATGATCTTGGTGATGCATTTGACACATTCTGCAGTCTAATACCTAGGCCTAATCACTTAAGTAAAGTAAACCCATTTATTTCTCCCTGAAAGAATGTTTTCACTAATGCTAACTAGAGCTAGGCTAGCTAAATAAAACATTTTTAATTTGAATAAAATTTTGTAAATTTCAACACTTACCTAGCCTAGGCCTAAGTAGCAATAGGGCCTAACACTAACTAAACTAAGAAAAAAAATGGGTTGGAGTTGAATATACTGCAATTAAATCAGTCCTAACTAGGCCTAGTTAGTTATATATAATTCAAAACCAGAAAAACCAAGCTCTGCAATATTTAGCTGTGCACTATGGTAGGTACCAACAGCAGCATGCCATATTAGGCCTGTATTTAACATACTAGCTAGTTGAGTTACCAGCAAACAAGTTGAAGAACAGTTATTTGAGGAAGCACCAAATAGCAACTATTAACTAGGGCTAGGCCTGTTGCAAATAATTGCATCACTAGTTACAATAGACAATAGCTAGGCCCTATAAGTAAACTTCCAAATCTTCGACATCGCATCAACAAACGCATTGCAAAAATACGATTGTGTTTGTAAGGACTTCCTTGAACCTGGTCTTTCTTTTTTATATACAGAGAACGCCAACAATACTTTCCGCCATGCACTACGGTCCTGCCCAGTACCCTTTTTAGCAACATATACTGAGCAATAGTCTTCCTGGTTCATCATAGGCATATAAGTTCGGAAGTATAGCTCTCAAGGGCAAGTGACATTCAACAGCATCATATAAACAACACCAAACAAATATTCCAATTCACAACGAAAGCTCAACATTCTTGTATTAACACAAGATGGAAATGTGTAGTTTGCATCATCAGGCAATATTCATAATCACATTCACACCCCAGCAGCTTCTTCGATCTCGTTCTTCCCTTCACGATAACACCTGTAACTCGTCAGATTTCGTGTCGCCATTACTGACGAGAGAAAACGGTGCAAACATTTTTACATGTTTCAACTTCTGTGATATATTTCAAAGCAGTTGAGGATATATCAATAAATTATCCTCAAAATGCAGTTATTCCTATAGTTCAAGAAAATCCAACATATGAGTGTAATTATTGTTGATGGTAATCATTCAAAGAAAACGTACGCCATTACAGCTGATGAATTTCAGGCGTAACTAAAACACTTTTTCATGTGCTTGTTGTTGTTGTTACTTCGTATTCTGGGAGGCTTCGAGAACTAGCTCATATAGCCTCTAGTCTGGTTGTTCTTGTTGTCACTGAAGTTCACCATAGGCCAGGCACCAACAACTCCTGCCCCCGAAACACATCTGAAATAGAAAGAAAGAAAACACACCCAAAATGCAGGCTCACTACATGAGGATCAAGTCCATCAGCTGAGCTACCTACTGTATAACATAGAAGGGTATACATGGCAGAAGCTATTGATTGAAAAAACTGGCAAGGGTCCTGCATTGTTTTGTCGCCCAGTAATATCTTAAATCTACTCAGCAAGAGTCAAAGTACCAGGACAAGCAGTGACCTCTGTAAGAGGGGACAAATCTTGCCATGCAGGTGGATGAAGGTCTGATAGCAAGGTAAGACATTAGTCGAAGGAGGAAGTAAAAAAGCAGAGGCAGAGAGTGATAGTAGTAGTGGGTCGAGTGACAGAGGGAAAGTTAGTCATTCAGGCCTTAATAAGACATGCCCTATAAAGCTCACTGCATGCACTGTGAATTTAAAGCAATGAAGGTCCAGCCCGTCTTTCTTCTTCAGCAAGTTTGGTAGGAAGATAAATGCCACTCTGCATTCGTTCTCCCTGGAGCTCCAGTGGGTTGCTTACATTAGCAGGACTTTTCTACATGTGACTGATGCGCTGTGTCCNATAAAGCTCACCGCATGCACTGTGAATTTAAAGCAATGAAGGTCCAGCCCGTCTGCTTCCAACCTGGAGCTTCCAAGTAATGTTAAGGTGCTGCAAAAAAGCAACTTCACACAAAACAGTGCCTGCAGGAGACCTCAGAAGGAGGCTAGGGTGGTAGCTATGTTTCATGTGCTTGCGACTTTTTGTTTTGCACTTTTTTCTCAAAAGTTACTCAACTGATTTTGAAGATTTTGGTCTAAAAAAAATTCTAATTTTTAGCTATACCCGTGAAACCTATTACTTTAACCCTAGTCAGCCCTACAACCCTGCCAGGGTTTAAAAAGGGGTAGAAATGCTTGCTTCACTTGCCAATTCTTCAATATTTAGCCAATCAATCAAATTTGTTTAAACCCTGTATCTTAACCTTTTCGAATGGCTAAAACCATTTTTACCCCAAAAGTTTAACCATAACCCTGTCAGGGCTAAATAACCTTTTTAGCTCACCTGATTGGCCACCCACGTTTCAAAGTTCACGCTGCAGATTCGACCAAAGAGTTTAGAATACTAAGGACAACAACAACAACAACAAAATGCAATAAAATATATATATATATATATGTATGTGTGCTTTTATGTAGCAGAATAGCACAAAAGAAACAAAGCAACAACTCGGTAGATATTCACAGAAGCCAAACGATGCGAATCCAGCCACCCCCTCTCACACAATACTCTCATACTCCTATAATACTCAAAAAGAATATTGCCAAGAAACTTCCGAAGTCTACCTTTAAATGACTCCACACTATCAGCTGAAACCACTTCTCCCGGCAACCCATTCCACACTCTGGTACATCTTACGCTATATGTACCTGAAATGGATTTTTCATCGAATAAATGATAAAAGTAGCGCACTCTGAGAGCGCATACTTCGATCCGCCAAGAAAGGCATGGTAACGAAAACTTCAATTTGGTTCTGAATCCATGATTTTCCTCGTATCGACAACAAAATCTAATCGTTTGTGGTTTTTAACGCTATTAAGAGTTTCTGTCATTTTTTTGAGATCCTTTGATAACTTTCTGGGTTATGCTGCTAACAAACATTCTGACAAACATATTAGTCAAACGCCCAAACCGATTATCTCCAACATTCAATTAATAATGTCTTTTTGCATTTGCTTACAGTTCCTGTAAATTTCGTAAAGATCCATTAATAAATGTTGTGCTATTGTGCTAACACGTACGTATAGAATCAAACGAATGAGCAGATCATCACAAAAATTCTGTCATTATCACCGGCGAGGTGTAGCCTGTAGGTGTAGAGTTATATGACTTCATACTTATAAGAAAGAAAAAATAACACGTCGGCAAGAGCGACCCACTATTAACCTCACTGCAGCAGCACACAACCCTCGCTGTGCCCGAGGGTTGGCTGGGTGATGGACGTTAGCTAGGAGTGGGCGGAAGGAATGCATCATCACTAACATTTTCTCACTTCATTATGTCAGGTAGGGCAAACGAAATACTAACTCACATTTCGTGTGTAAAGATTTTTCTAGCCATTGAAGAGTAAAGATTTTTCTTTGCCGGCACTGTAATATACCTAGGAAGTTATGAGAAATGATATTGACAATCATGATGGTTCCAGTAATGAATGGTTGTATCAGCCATTCAGCGTTATGCTTCAACATCATTTACCGACTGTCTTTATATCTTTAGCTCATAGTTAAACATGCATATTTAGTTTATTGGTAGGTACTAATGCAGTATTACTGCGGCTTTAATTAATGTTTTCAACGTTAGTAGGGTTTTCTTAACCTCCCTTTCGTTGCCGCTATTGGGATGAGGTCTACCGAAAGCTCTACATATGTATATCAATTTCTGAGGTTATTGCTTCAAGCCCATCATTGGAAATAAAAACTCAATTGAATATAGTATTAACGTGCATTACGTGTAGTATCTATGAGTAAATTTTTCCAATAAAGTTTTAATATTCCAAGAAATTATGATGAATTTTCAATTTTTCTTGGTGTCCGAAGGTATGATGTATATCGCCTACTGAAGATATATGATTGTGAATTTAGATTCTCTGCTCTGTAGCACATTCCTTATGGTACGACGAAGAAATTAATCTTTGTTTGAGGTCTCTGTGATTATCAGAACTCATTTTATTAACATTTACGCAAATCAATCTCTTGGCCCAATAGCGAGAGGCCTGATATCAGTGTCCAGTCCATGTATGGTGAGGTCTATGGAGAAACATATTTTGTTTTCAAGTCTACTGGCAGACTTCAATGGTAATAGAAGCTAAATCAAGTCAGTGCACTAACTGCGATGTAGCGGAATTTCAAACGCAAATGTGCTAAAAAAATAAATAAAGGCAATTAAAATAACAAGAAACTTTTTATGAATGGGCTCCCGGAGGCTGCACGTGGAAAAGCCCAATAGAAACGAGCAAAAACAAATATTTAACAACAGAGACGACCGCCACACCTATTAAATAGGTATGTGCGAAAGAGAAGACAAAAGCACACTACTAGAAGTTACTCTTAACACCACGGAACACAATCACTGACCGGAGAGTCTCCCTGCACACTGTGCTAATCAGCTTGAGGCATCCATATTCGACAGGTTCTCTTCTGAATATCTAACGGTCTTTCAAGGTCACTTGTATACTTTTATCCCAATCATTGGTCGACCGAACTATCTTTAAAGATCAATGGTCTGGCATCCCTCCACAAGAAAGTATCAGCTTCGTAATCTCTTTGACTAACATTCGTCACTCCTTCGACCATCAACACCGTTTCTTCCTCTCCCTGCTTCACAACGCCACCATTAGCGTATGAATAGATTGCTGCTATATATCGCGCCTCTATCGACTACGGAAGAAAAACTTCGAAGATAATGATGATAATAAAAGGCAGCAACTTAAACTTGAGAAAAAAAAGTAGCTTGATCTTACTTCCGTAACTATTTCACTGTGAACATCAACAGTTGAAATATCACGTAATAGAGAAAGTTCTTGTTTTTTTTTCCGACAAGTCACTATAAAACAGTACGAACTAACTTGATTACCTGATATTTCAATATGGTGTATAATCGGATAAAGAAAAACAATTATCTGATCACGTGTCATGATAACAATCGTACCTCATAATTGTCTGGACACGACACGGAAAGTAACAAAGAGTGGTGCACCGTAGTCAGACCGTTTAAAAAAATCAAGCAAAAAACGAAATTAAAACAAAACAAGCAACAGGGGACAGTATGAGCGCGTATATGAAATCGTGCACCGCCACTATGGAAATGGAACATCTCGTCTATGCTAAGGCAGGATTGGTCAGCAACCTCGGGTTCTAATATAAATATCATAAAAAGTTTTCACATCTACATATAAAGGTAAAAATTGGTCCATAGCACAAAATCGATTAAGTACGTAAATATTACATAGTTACCACCGACACCCGAATCAGAAGTATAAGGACAACGGAGACTAGAGTACCAATAGCGCATGAGGGTAAAATTAGTAATGTGATATTTCTTAACGATTTTGGTGGGATACTGTTTATTAATGAGATGACCTCCCCGCAATAATTTGAAGCGAATCTGTCTATATTTAAAAGTGGAGGAAGTGAACTGAAAGCTGCATTGCTTCAATATAAAGAAGAGGTTTCAATTTACTTGCGCCACCCCTAACTATAAATATAGCAGGAGAGGTAGTTATATTACTATACATAATTCCACCAAAGGTCGCTCAAAAACATCAAGATTCAACTTCCCTACTATGCACTATTAACACTCTAACGAAGGCCGGAAAATCAATGTATCTACGCCCCACACCGAGCAGTTGAATTAAGTGAAAATCAACAAGTAAGTCCGTAGGTGTAACCAAGAAACATGGCGCCAAGCTGTGCTTACCCTACTAGCTACACGGAATAAATAAATATTGGACATCATTACCAAACAAATCATTATAAAAACAAGAAAGAACAAGGTAGCTACATAGAGAGAGTATTGCTAGTTAGCGGAAGTAAAATGGCGTAACTAGAATCCTTTCCTTTTGAGAGCTCAAACCACTAGTTCTAGATAATGTGAACAGAATAGAGAACAGAGTAATCTCACGTGACCAAAACGGAACCATGCGTGACACGTCACAGTCCTTCACATCCAATTGGACATAGGCTGGCCACCCACCAGGAGAATAAACTCTTTTTATTGCTCTGACTTCACGCGGGGATTAGTTTGGGTCACGTGAAAGTGCACTTTTCTCCGTTCTATTCACTCTGAGCTTTAATTACAATAAGAATAAATTTTTTTTACCATAAAGAATAAAAATTTCTCGTAAGCACATTTTGGTTCCATTAACTAGACCATACAACTTTGGATAATAAAAACCTAAATTAAGTTCGATCATTTTTTCTTTTTGCTTTTGCTGGGAGCGGAAAGCGTGGCGGGGTCCACCCCCATGGCGGTTGCCAGCTGCGACTTGAGCTCCAAGAGTTTGCTGACCTCAGCAGACACGGCATCCTTGGAGGCGCCGCTGGTCTTCAGGCCACGCACCATGTCGCCCTGCAATAGTCATACAGGTCCGGTGAAGCGAAGTGAGGGGGCATGAACCCTTTCAATTTTACTTTCGACTTCACCTGAATTTAGAGTGTCCTCTAGACCGGTGTTGTCCTAACATTTTCGCCTATTGTACCCCTTATTACCTTCTCGTACTGTAACGTACTCTCTCTCCCTCCTCTTCACCATGGCTGACCAAACTCAGTGTTATTTAGGATAATCATACAAATGGTATATTTAATTATGATTACACGAGGAGGGTCTTATCTCTACTCCAGCATTGTGGTGAATAAATACCAGGCTATTTTTCATGTTTGTAATAGATTCAGTAATTTTCAAGATTTTCCTTATTTATATGCAAGGTATTCTACATTACAGTATATACATGACACAAGCTTTGACATAGACATGCGAAGTGATGTTTATAGACATTTAAATTTCCTCTGTTGACTGCAACAAGCTCAGTATTCATGCGTGAAAAAATATAGAGCTTCTTTTTAAACAGTACCGGATACTGCTGCATGCAATATATACTGATGAAAAAGATTGCTCTCGGGAAGGTCACAATCAGTGTCATAATTCCAAAATACTCATCGCATGCTCAATCTTCAATATACCGATCACTGAAGAACATCGTCGACAGGTAAGATGAGCACAAAAGTCCTTGATATCATGGGTAAGGATAGAAACAATACACTCCTACAAAAAAATCGGCGTTCCATACCTGTTTTGCCACAAGCAGCTGCAACCTCTCGACCTCAGCAGGGTCCGCTGCAGCAACAGTCCCGTTGCTGAGGGCATTTGCGACTGGTTGCAACGGTGCTGCTGCTGCTGCACACAAGTTCATTGTTTAATCCACTACCTCATACATTAAACTTTCGTTTATAGTGACAGCAGGACTATTATAGCGTCAGAAAAATGGGTAGTATATAAGCGATATTGAGTTAATAATAGTACTAGTAAATAAGTTTGCTAGCACAACGGTTCTAAGCAGGATGGCGCCGGAGGTTAAATAAATCTTTTTCTGCCGGTCTGGTATGACGGCGAACTAAGCTGAGCTAGTCCGATCTCATACTTTTTTTTAATGAGGAACAAGGCGCAAAACATCTTATTATTATTATTATTATTATTATTATTATTAGTAATACTGAAGAAAATTAGAGAAGCTTATCAGAAATTTCGTTACCCACGACGCGCGTTTCGCCGTACCTCGGCTCATCAGGTGGGAGGTCGAAGATGGTCGAATTTATTATTATTATTATTGAAGAATACGATGAGAAGCACAAAGAAGAAATTTGGTTACCCACGACGTACGTTTCGCTGTCCTCAGCTCATCAGGTGGGAGGGTCGAAGATGGTCGAAATTGAAATCATTAAA
>LQNS02278161.1:4800902-4813855 GCA_001587735.2 Parhyale hawaiensis
GCCACAATATGCCCCTGAGGGCGCGCAAAGCATCTCATTGAGATAGATGAGAGAAGATAAAAAGATTAGAAAGAGAGAAAGACGCGCTGAAATTGCCCCTTCCGCGGCCTCCCTCACGAGAGCAGGTAGGAGCCCAGCGGAATACGTCAGCCAACCCGACCTACGGCACACGTCACGGACCAGAAGGGGATGCACTGAGGACCTACGAAACTCACATACCAAACTTCTATAATATAATTCTGCTTCAGGCTCCATCCGTCCGTGTGTCTGCACGTTAAGAATCTTCAGTATTAGCCAAGGTGTTTGGTATTAGCCAAGGAGCTTCTTCGTATTAGCAGAAGCTCTAACTTGCAAGAAGCTCTGATTTTCGCAGGAAGGAAGTTCAACCATAGCTGTCTTCTTAGACTTGCTCTTTAAAAATATTTCAGTTAGTTTCGATGGACAGACATGAAGTTCATTTAATACGTATCACACATACTATACCGTACTTCTTATCTATTAATATTTACCTTACTTGGGTCCCATACCGATCCAAGTAAGGGAAAGTCCTTAGCCAGAACGTAGTTTGGCGCGTTGTAATCTTCACATTTCCTAATTTTTGAGTTTTTATTTTTGGCGCTTCATTTGTACGATACATGTCTCAGAAAATATTGAAGAACAATGAATGCTTCGACACTCTGTGAGTTCCTGGCATCTAGCTCTCTTCAATTCAGCTTTTCAGTTATTGCACAATATCATCAAGTTTTGCAGGGCTGCAGCTCAGATTTTTTTATTCAGTCGACGAACTTCATAATTTTGAAACATCTTAACGTCTCCAGGCTTCTCTTTTTGGGCCAAGCTTTCAGCGCTGTTTAAGTTAGTGCCTTCTTCAGGATGAAAATCTTCGAATGCTGCGGAACTATCACACTGCAATTGGTATACAAGATACGCCATTCAAATTTTATCGAGGAAGGTCCATAAACTCTGGCTAACACGAAACACTGGACAAGCGTCTTATATACATAAAAAAAATGCCAATTCATAAGAAATTAATTTGGTATTAGAGTCAAAAGTTTTGCTCAATGTTGAAACGAGTGCGTCTCTTAGCATTAAGATGAGGGTCTGAGATTTTATTGGAAAACAATGCTTTTGCTCTCTGGTATTTCGACAGGTTCCTGCTACTACTACCACTACTACGCAATCTTTTCCAGCTTCTCAGTCATCACACGAAATTATTGTAGTTCCAGTCGGCTGGAACTATGTTCTACAGTCTAACTAGAGTTGCATTCGGAGAGACGCAAACTCCACCAAGCAACGCACTGTACACAGAATAGTAGATTGAAAGACAAAATAGCAAAGAGGGAAACGGATCATCGCCAAAATTTGTTCAACAACTGTTCTTCGTGGCATTCCTAACAGTTCCTGTTAATTTGATGAAGAGTCGCCCAAACCAATTGAGTGATCTAGCCAAAAGACAAGCAGACAATGGGACAGCAAGTAAATGGGCTGACGAAGGACCACCAGAAGTTAATCATATTTCTAAGGCCATTTGACATAGTTCCCGTACATTTCATGGAAATCCTTGATAACGTTGTGCTTTGCGATGCTGAGAGATAAACAGACAGACAAAAATTACTTTAATGACGGAGCCCATGAAAGAAAAATGGATCAAATAAGCAACAGGGAATGCGGTTTGCTAAATAAGACACGTTTATGAAAGATTGGTCGACAAAAGTTGTAGTTGACCACCCGACATCGATGTATGAGGCTTCTTAAGAGTCGTATTTCAAAAAAGGTGCGTTATTTGTTTAAATTAAGATAGTGTACACTGACATAGCGTTGATTATGTTCGTTGCACTATGAAGGGAAAAAATAGGGAACCGTGGAATTTCCACGGGTCCCGTTAGTATTTAATAATTAGGACGAGCTGTGACAAGCAGCGATATCCTCTGTAAAGAGTCACTGAGAATTCCTTGGGGGCGTGAGGCCCTCGAAGATATTCCGACAGGGACAGGGTCCATCAGAGAATCAACTGGGGGGTTGTGGATAATAATGTTGGACAAACGCTTAGGTACTGGCGCGCCGCCTAATCTACATATCTCTACAACTACAAGATCCACATGCGCCAATGATGAAACGCATTAGCTACCTGAAACTGAAATAATATAAAGGGATATTTATCTGCAAGTACACTAAAGCAAAGAGGCCAGCGTTCATAGCTACGTGTGATAATTTGTACAGCTCCAGGTAAGGGTTATAGATGCTGGGCTATTAACTGAATAGGTACTGGATTAATTACAGCATTGTGGTAATAGTCAATATATTAGACTGTGTCCAGCAGCAGAGATACATGTTGCGTATTATTTAGTCCAGAGATGCACCCAAACTAGTAGAATGGTTTAAGCCTCTGTTTCCGAGCAGAACGATATCACAGAGGAAAGAGCAAGGGACATATATTATGCCAAAAGAAACTGGGAACCCATGCACCAAGGTGTTCCCACACAGTATCAACGCGCATGGGAACAGCAAGTCGGGAAAGAAAAGGAAGAACAGAATAAAGCATGAGCAAGGAGTATGAAATCGGGAAGGAAGCAAAGTGGGCACGAAAGACAGAGTCTGAGACGTGCTGAAGGCCTAGCAAGGGCTGAGGTAACCTACACGAGCCTCCTCGGGTTGCCGAGCCCCATAACAAAGTATGGGCGAACCAAACTAACCAAACCCTATGGCCCATCCTATGCCCCCTGAGGAGAGGAAAAGGGCGAGCAAGAAGCCCGCAACTAGGGATCACAAACAAACAAAGAGGAAAACCATGCAAGAGGATCATAAAGACATACCGAAAAAACGTTTATAGGCACTCGAACCTACAAATCGACTTACCACTGTCGTTTTTCTTCTTCTTCTTTTTGTCAGCAGGGGGAGGAGCCGCGGGGGCTCCCTGCACCTGCGCGAGCTGCTGCTTCAGCTGCAGCAACACCGCCACCTCAGCAGTGACCTCTTCCTTTGCTGCGCCTCCCGCCTTCAGTGCCCGTACCTTGTTGCCCTGACGAATACATCATCGTAAATGTTACGGTAAATCCAACCTCATTACTTATAGCCACGAACAAGAAACGAACAGATACTATAATCATTAATTGTACATTTGAACAGATATCTTAGCCAGATTAGACACAAAGATGATGAAAGATACTTTTCAACATCAAACTGTATGAGTAGATCAATCTTGCTTTACGTCTTTGCCTATGAACGAACAGCTAGCGTTTTAATAGAGGAAACAGAGAGTAGCCAATTACTACTCAAAGAGAAAGGAGGTAATTTGTTCCTAAAGCTATAACAATGAGAGTATAATCTACAGTGAATCTTATAAATAGGTAATTTCCTAGAAAGCATAATAGAGGTAGCTGCTATAAACCAATTACTAATTAAGTTTTAGTAGCGCTGCAGGGACATTATGCCTGCATCTAGCCGAAATATTCCTGTGATCTAACACATGCTCGTGCGCCGCTGGGGCGCGGAATATGTCTCATTTTATATTAGAAAGTTATTGTAAGAAATACTTCAGGTGAGCTAGATGGGGCAATATCAGTGAAAAGAAATGTCTCTACATACTTAAATATCATTTAAAAAGTTGTCGCAAACTATACTCAACTATCTAATTGAAACCAAATACCTGCTCAGCGACCAGTTTCTGTATTCGCTCAACTTCCGCTGGATCAGCTGGAGCAGCAGCGGCACTAGTAGAGGCAGCGGGGGATTTCTTCTTCGCAGACGCCGCAGCCGAATCGTCTGCTGCGCCCTTGAACTCCGTCTGCCACTGCTGTATCTCCTCGTCTGTTATTTTCTTAATAAGAGGCTCGGGTTTTGTCACGGTGCTGCCGGCAGGCACAGCGTGAGGCATGGTTGTCGGCACAAGCCAGCTGGTAGCATCAGGAAGGTTAAGGAATTCGAGGATCTTTGCGGAAGTGCAGGGCATGTACGGCTGGAGGCAGAGGGCAACAACGTGCACCATGTTCACCGACAAAGCTATGACACTCGCCCCTCTCTCCTTATCTTCTGGAGAGCGGTCAGGTTTGATGAGTTTGTAGGGCTCGTTGTCTTGGATGAACTGATTGCCTATTCTCGTCATGGCTAAAATGTGGCGTAAGCCATCACGAAGTCGCACGTTGCCGAGAGCGGTGTGGTAGTTCACGAGCTCTTGGTTAAAAGCGGCAATGACCCTGAAATCTGCTTCACTTGGGTTAGCCTCAGGGACGATTCCATTGAAGAACTGACTCACAAACTTGAGCGCTCTGTTTACGAAGTTACCCAAGTTGTTAAGGAGCTCGGTGTTGTTTTTCATTTGAAGGTCAACCCACGAGAAGGCGGTGTCCTGGGCTTCAGGCCTAATGAAGAGCAAGTAAAACCGCCACACGTCGCTAGGGATGCCAGTCTGCATGGCTTGATTGCCAAAGACGCCAACACCTCGGCTCTTCGAGAACTTCCCGTCTTCATAGTTGAGGTACTCGGTGGCCATGAGATGCGTGACGCGCGTCCAGGGCTTGGGACTACCGGTGAGAGTGCAAGGGAATATGATACCGTGGAATGGGACGTTGTCTTTGGCCATAAACTGATACAAATTGACATCATCTGGATTCTTCCACCACTTCTCCCAGTCTTTGGTGTACTCTTTGGTGATGCTGATATAGCCAATGGGGGCATCAAACCACACATAGAAGACCTTATCGTCAAAGCCTTCTAGCGGCACCGGTACTCCCCACTTCAAGTCACGGGTGATGCACCGAGGCAGCAGACCGTCTCGGAGCCAAGTGTTGCAGATGACGCTGGCGTTGCTGCTCCACTTCTTGCACGACTCAACAAACCACTTGCGCATTTCAGGCTCTATCTTGGGCAGGTTGATGAACAAGTGATTAGATGACTTGATTCGGGGCGCCTGGGAGCAGAGTTTACATCTGGGCTTGATTAGATCAGCAGCATTGACTAACTTGCCGCAGCCATCGCACTGATCGCCTCGGGCATCCTCGTACCCGCAGCCGATGTGAGGACACGTGCCCTCGACAAACCTATCCGCCAGGAAGCGCTTGCAGTTGTCGCAGTACAGCTGCTCCACGGAGTCCCTTGAGATGTTACCAGCCTTTTCCAGATCCCAGAAGAGCTCATGGACGATCTCAGTCTGACTCGGTGTGGTGGTGCGGCCGAAGTGATCGAAACTGATGTTGAAATCTTTGTACACATCAGAGTGGATCTTGTGGTACTTATCACAGATCTGTTGAGGGGTTAAACCTTCACCAATGGCCTTGGTCTCAGTAGCAGTGCCATATTCGTCAGTACCACAGATGTACGCAACGTTGTCGCCACGGAGACGACAGTATCTCGCATAGCAGTCCGCCGACAGTACGCAACCGATGATATTGCCCAAGTGAGGCACGTTGTTTACGTACGGGAGGGCAGAGGTGATGAGGGTGTTGCGTTTGCCCTTCTCAGGCAGGACAGGCACAGCAGCGGGAGACGTGCGACGACAGGAATCAGGTCCTGCCTGCCACCCTGCCTCGGCAGCTGCTATTTCGGCAGCGCTGATGCTCCGTTCCTCCGCCATCTGTACAAAAATATAATGTATCACACATGGTATGATGTACATACGTTTGTACAAGCATGATGCATTACACATGACACAAACCAGCGTTACTCGAGATATACAGGCTAAATCAAAGTATGCAATGAAAATAAAGTATGGCGAACCCATCACGAGTGATTGAACTCGCAAGAGAAAAACTAATCGTACGGAAGAAGTTTCACTACGATCAAGTTATAGGAAATTAGGTACCCTACAATTAAAAATTGTACTCTGCTCAATTGCAATTTTTTAGCCAACCAACAAACCTAATCTTCTCTTGGAAACTACCACAGCATCGTCGGTTTCACTTACACTACAGCTGTAGCTAATTCAGTAAACGTTACTAACTGGTAATATCAATAATATTACAAACTTACAGCTTGAGATCCAGTAATAACAGAAGCAGGCTTCTCAGTATGGACTGGGGAATCAGATGCGGATAGTTTGAGTAGTGACAGCGTATTTTCTACAGCAGCTACAGCTGGCGTAGGAACAATTGTGCCTGATTTGAACAACCGCTTCAGGGGTATGTCGGCTACGCTCTTCACGCCATACCAGGACTCAACGGTATTCTGAAAACAAGAAAAATGTCAACAGACGATGCGAAAACTATAATACAATATCTTCATATAGAAGAATATGTTGGTAGCTACCAACAAATGCTCTGGAAGCAGAAAGACAACTAATTGTTTATAAGTTAGCTGAAGCCTCGAGAGCACTGCACTCTGCACCCTTCATTTAATCATTTTATCAAAGGAACCGTCCAACCTCGCTAACAAAGCAATGAGATAAACAGCTGGGGAGAACTGAAGTAAATCACACACAGAACTGATATATACAGTATATATATATATTTATTAAGTATATACCAGGGGTGCAGAGTTGGATTGATCTAGTCCGACTCTACTCCCGGATGTAGTCAGGTTGCCACTCCAACTTCCGGCCCATAAAAATGCTTAACTTTGGGCAACTTTGGTATCTATATAATACTTACTGCAAATAGTTATGTTAATATTATATTGTGGGTTTTCCCGCCGTATTAGATACAAAGACTATATAACAGCGATCCAATTTTGTATGATATAGTTTAGAATTTAATTCGAACTCAAATGAGTTCTATTAGAACAATCTTGGCCAGGTGCACCATGTCTGGCAGGAAATAAGGCGCGAGCATCTCCAGCTCCCCACGGTTCGGTCGAACGAAATCGCTCAGCCGTGCGGCGCAGAGAAGGAGACGAAAAACGAAAAGAGAAGAAGACAGAAGAAAGCCAACACTCGTGCGGGGGGTCCCTTCCGTGGCCCCTAGGGCCACACGGAAGCAGATAGGTGTCCCAAGAGATGGGTCGCTTACTACCATTCGGCGGCCCACCTCGCGGAACAGAAGGGGAAATATGTATAGAGAATCTACCTAACTCTACGAAACTAACCTTCTCAGCAGGAACTGCGGCCAGATGCTATATCCCCTGCAGAAAAGGCACTCGGGACCCTAGGGTGCAAATACCTAGTTAGGTTAAACTGTCAAGTTCAGCGTAAGCAATAGCACAGCATGAGTTCGGACCAAGATGATAAAGCTCTCTCTCTGATGTGACAGGGGCACTCGTACTCCAAATTTATTGGCTTAGGGGAACCGAAGAACACGGCTTGGAAATAGCAATTATCTACCTACTTCTAGGCTGCTCGAAGGGAAGCATGACTCTCGAGGGAGGAGGACGCATGAAGATGTGAAATATAGGTAGGCCTAGTAGGTGCAAACTTGGATCTCGAAGAGGTCTAGTTATGACGGAAAGGTAGGTAGTACTGAACGAAGCTGATGTGGGTGAACTCCACGGAAAGGTATTACTGAACAAAGCTGATGTGGGTGAACTCCACATGTTGGGGATCCACCTCTCTTGTGAAACTACAGGTTAGTGTTGTACAGGGCGTGGGTGCGATTTCCGGTCCACGGTTGTCTATTTCTAGAGCCTGGTGCGGCTTGTATTCCAAAAAACTGAATGGGAAGTGCTATCATTTACCAAGGCGTACTTACAGCTAGCATTAATCCATAAGATACCTCACCAGCGATGTCTACATGTTATTTCTGCGATACGTAACGCTACCAAAGAACAATACTTACATCTCGAATCAAGGCATCCTCAAGTTTCTGAAACCAATGTAATTTGGCAGTTTTTTGCAGTGAAGATTTTGGGAACGTAACAAGATCATGAAAAATCTGCACTCCCCAGCCTGTTTACAAGGATGCACAGCAACACTGACGAGTCAATAAATTTTGGAGTGGGAGGAATCAGATTCATACACGTGCTGTGCCCACGACATGGCGTTGCAAGACTATCAACAGCAGGGTTGTGAGGGGAACAGGTACAATGTCCCCCAATTCCTGGAACTGCTGTATGTACCTAACACTCTCAAACCTGGTATTCCATGGACTCCTCCACAAACTAACAAATACTAAAGCTCTCGACTCAGGACAATTACTTACTACAAAATAAACAGATGGATCAAGGTAGAAAAAGCATCATTTTCGCAGTTTTGGACCTGAAATTTCGACTAACTTTATAAAAAATGAACATTCATCAATCATACTCCAGGAGTCAAAGTCGACCACATCATTTCAGCTCCAGGACCCAGTGGGTGTTCAGACCATCCAATTAAGCCTCCAGCTTCTTACTCTGCAACCTGCAGCCCTGAGCAGTATGGTACTAAATCCACATTCGGGCGGCTGAAAAAAGTTCTCGTAGGAGAAGCATCCCTAATAATACCATATATCTTACACAGTCACTTGTGCAGTAAAGCATTCAACGTTATTGACATTCTAATTTTGTTAAGGAGCCAAAATTCTCGAGTATGATGGATGTTGAGAGGACCTCGCCAAAAGAAGAAAGCAGAGTACAAAATAATACCGCTTGTGAGTACTCTATCAAGTGGATAACAGGGCTCCAATAGGACGCAAGCCTTGAGGGAGTACAATGAAGGTGTGTGAGGCTCAATAACTGTATACCAACTTCAATTAATTTTGTTTTTATTACGCTGTTGTTAAAATTTTTTCAAACCCCCATCTTCACAACAGGAGTCGGAGTCAAGACCCCTATATGTTCTATGTTGGAGCTGAGCTTTCTGCCTCTCAACACCAGAACCCTGCGTGCCGGAATGTGATAGCCTATATGGCTGTGCTTGCCATTCCCTTTCCAACTTTCGATGCTGATGGCCCCAGGGTAGCAGGATGGCCGTAGAGCAGCGCAGACCAGTATCATAAAACCACAAGTTTGATACAAACATTAGTTACCTGCACAGCAGGACTTGCAAGCAGACTTGCAAGGTAGGTGTTGATGGGGACAAACTGGGCCAGCAGGGCTTCCCCAGACGAGTCAGCTCGCAGCAACAGCAGTGATATGACGACCACAACATCCACCACACCTAAAGTCTAAAGAAATCACATGTAAGTATCAGCTCATTATGCATTCTTATTTTCCTATTACTAGAAGCTGGTATGAGTTGCATAAGCATATTGTTACGTGCGTTGATGGCTGAGGCAGTCCAATGCAGTCAAAGGGTTAATGCTTCTTACCAACAGTGTCCAACATAGGTAGCTAATTCAGAAAGAGGAAGCAAGATGCGCCATGAGTAACGTCAAGCCAAAGGCAGAACAAGAGAAACAGGGAACTAGGAGAAAAAGCAGCAAAAACGGTTATCAGCAGTAGCTACATAATGAAAAAAAAAAAGAAAGAAGAAAATGGGCAACTATAACTGAATTTTGTGTCCCACCCAATTTAGTTTTGAAAATGCCCTACAGTAGCATATAAGTAAATGTGTAGCTAGTCTTCAAATTGTAATGAAAAATAATGTGAAATTTACAAACTCGCAATATGGCAAATGCACATAGCTACCTACCCACAATTCAAAGAAGTCCTACAAATAAATATCACATAGCTAGCCTATTTATTTACATGCACTACATCTTTCACAAACCTCTCCTGACAGGTATGATGTACTGCTAAGAGCACCAGAAATTTTAGACAGAGCTTCAATTAGGGCAGCTTTGGTTGCTTTGTCTTCTTTGCCAGCAGTAGCTCCATGCAAGTAACTCCACACAAGCCTCTGTTGGAACATAAACCCAGAAATGAAAAAATTCTACCCACTTGTTATTGTTACAGCTGTTTTTCAACTCTTAACAGACAACTCACTAATGATCGGCCCACCAGTGATCCGCTACAACTCAATTTTAATTGTGAAGAAGGGCTAGCTACCTACTAAGAAAATCCTAAAGCATAGCATGATGGGTATATAACACAATAAGATACAGTAAATGTACCATATAGGCCTAAAGTCAATGCTTGAGCTCTGAACGCGACTTGGGCCTGAAACTCCTCCAAAAATCAAATGAAAAGCTACATAGATCTTTCAAGACAATTTCATATCATTGTTAACTACCTACTTGAAGCACAATCTGCACCAATTAACTAGCTAGCTCTAGTTAGCAATGAATACAGTTGGTAACTAAGGCTAGTATTGCGACAATCTATTGCTCTGTGTCACAAGCAAGATATAGCTACCAGTAAAGAATTAAAGTATAACTAATAATAACTACCTGAAACTGTGAAGTTTCCCAGAAGAGCCACTCTTCAGTGGCCTCATCATTGAGCAGCACACTGGCCGCACCCTTTGTGACACTGGAGAACAAAAACAGTACAGCTGAGTTGGGAGACAAGCCAAGGAGAGCTTTTGTGGTAGGGTCAGGAACTCGAAGCACAGCGCCCTCATGCACACCTGAAAACGCAGAACAGCATCCTCAGAGATTGACAACACACAAACGTCTATGGTAAATGCCAGGATAGGAAACTTGAGAGGCTTGAGGTCCAACTCCTGAAACTACCCTGTGCCCAACACCAAATGGGGGAAGCAATATAGATATTGCTTGACTTCTGACTCATCAACATAATGAGCCAGCATAAGACTTGTCAACCCAAAAAAACCTGCACAACAGCTATATAGGTACCTACACTTATACTGTATATATAGCCTATAGCTATATTGCTTTACATAGCTATATTGCAGGCAATGTTAATAATATCTGACTTTCTTTATATTATTCGGATCTGGAATTTGAAGTAAATTTAGAAAATACAGTAAATCCCTGCTAATCCAGCAAGCATGGGGAAAGCACCTGCTGGAATAAATATGCCAGATAAAGCGGGATTTATCTCATTCAGCAAATACTCAATAATTCAGCAATATGCCGGATTAAACCAACCACACATTTCCCAGAATAAAGATAACACCCCAATTCGGCAAATACTCAAGATTTCGATGATATTTCGGATTAAATCACACAGTACCAGACACTGTGCAGTACTGTATATACCTACCTACTACGTATATGTAGCTACGTAAGAAAAATACCTACAGATATGTACATACATATGTAGTCATGAAAAATATCATAAGCATACATAGGGTAAAATGTCTAGTACCCGTCCACCATGCTAGTAGTCGTCCACTTGGCTTTAAAAACTTCCTGTCTGAAAACTAGCAGTGCTAGAAAGCCGTACATAGGCTTAAACCGTAGGCTAAGTAGTACCCTACAGTTTAAGACTATGTAGCTACCTACGGCTCTCTAGTACTGCTAGTTTTCACAGAGGAAATTTTAAAGCCAAGTGGACGGCTACTAGCATGGTGGACGGGTACTAGACCTGTTAGTGTTGTTACCCTAATGATACCCTACATATATTTACATGCACCTAATAAAGTAATAAATTATAATACATACTGTACGTGCATACATCATAATAGTTTATTGCATAATACATACAACATACAGTAGGCCTATATGTAATTATAATGTAGAAAGTGTATATCTAGCTACCTGCACTTACAAGAAATTTATTCATCATTTTCATTTACTAAGCATAACACTAACTGTTCAGAGCAAACCAACGTACTGAAGCTACTCAGCTGACAACTCTCATACGTTATGCGCAGCGTCTTGCGCCTGGAGTAGCAGGCATTCCCACATAATCCGGCAGTGAAACGTCCGTTTCGAGGTTTAATCCGGCAAGTCTCCAGAATTTCAATTTAATCTGGTAAAATACACTGCATTGCCGAGTCATATTCTGGCGCGTCACGGGAATTTCCATGTAATCCAGCAAACTACACTGCATTGCTGAATTATATTCCGGCATATCTCTGCAACTTTCAATAACTAATTTACTTCGGCAATATCCCATATACATGTATAGGCCTATTCGGACAAAACCACCTACGGTACTTGCTGGACTTCACTTCAGCAAATAATAAAAGTGCCACATTAAGCGGGCTGCTGATTTATTGAGTTCCGGATTAGCGGGGATTTACTGTAGGCTATGAGAACTTTCTAATGGACTTCAGAAGTTTTTTTAGGGCCTTGAGCTGAATTATTTTAATTCTAATTCATACAACAAGAATACGTAAGGCTAACTCCAACTCTCAGTTCTCACATGAAGGCAGTTCATATCTAGTTGCCAAGACTTGGGCAAAACATCTGTCACACTCTCAGACCTAGTCGCACTCCCATCAAAAAATCTCTGACGTGAACTTTGTCACCATGGTAGGGCATAGCTAAAATAAAAACATAGCTAGGCTTACAGACTTATAGTAACAGTAACTGCACTGTGATAGGTAGATAACTACATAAAGCTGAACTTAACTGTCTTAACATATCAATTTCTGAGAAATTAAGTCTTCGACACCTGTAACATATAAATTTGGGTTCAAGACACCAATATCTATCAGAAAAATTATCTAAATTATAGAAGTTTGATTAGTGGATAAGTAACACAGGTAAAAAATTTGATCTCATATATTACACTGCTATAAAACTTAGCTTCAACAATTTCATGTCAAGATAAGATACAGGATATAGCCCAGCTTTTAGATTCCCATGCCTTTTTATAAAAAAAAATATCCTAAACTATTTATGAAAGCTAGTTCAAATTCCAAATGATACAAGTAACATACCCATTTATCCTAATCTTATGCTCTAGAATTCTGTAGTAGGCTAGCTTCCATTGTAGTAATAAGACATTATCTTCTAACACTGTGTGAAGTAGAGTTGGAAGTATAAGCCTAATTCTCATTGTCAGCATGTGCTGAATAAGGCCTAGTTTGCTGCTGGTAATCTTGAAGCTGCTGTAATAGTTTCAGTAAGTGAAAACCTTCTACTGGGAGAAATAAATGGATTTTCATCTGAACAACAGGCATTCAGTCTGAATGTTAAACATACCGTAAGATGGGGTGACTTCGGACAAAATCAATGGTTTTTTCAGTGCCACTTCTTCATTATTTGTGCTGGAGTGAAAGTTAGTAGTTGGATTTGTAGGCCTATGGGGTGCCTATA
>LQNS02278161.1:4838293-4849475 GCA_001587735.2 Parhyale hawaiensis
AGCAGCTCCTATAGCTTTGTTTATTAATCTCAATGTTTTCTATTTTTCCTTTCAACCGATCATTAGCGGTCAAAATTGATCAGAGTTACTGGGTCGCCCAAAGTGTCCGATCAGCCCACTATAACCGTTATAACTAAAAACTTCCAATCGTTGAATAATGTACTTACTCTCAAATGAAAGTTCAATTCATGCTCTTTCTTTTAATATATACCAATGCTGAGTTATCGTCTTTTTTATGGGAATTATGGGGCGCGGAAATTTTTTTCTTGCAAAAATTGATTGGAGACTAATGCCTCTACCCTATCCGGAATGTTGCAATGATATTTTTGCAGTGAATGTAGGCAGAGTACCTCTGTTTGTCAGCGCAAGTCCCTTTATTTTGTGGCTTTGATGTGAGACATTTGCTCGCAATTATTGGGAAGGGCATCGGGATACCACGGCTTATATATATAGAGGGCAGGCCTGCCGGCCTATGACACCATTTAAAAAAAAATATAAAGTTCTATCTTCTACCCATCAGGCAAAGAACTTCAAAAATTTACCAAGTCCTGCTCTTACCGCTTTATGGAGTGGGACTTTAAAATTCCATTAAATCCCATTACTTATCTTATGGGGGCTGAATATTTTGATTTGGTCAAATCATAAGCTGATACCTATAGAAGAGCTGGACACAAGGTTTTTGACTTCAATGTGAAAAGAGAAAAAAATTTATGCTTTAGAGTAGTTATCTACCTACCTTTGTTGACATTTAGTTTGGTGACTTGGAACACCCTCCTAGATGGGATTCTTCTGGCCATTGTACCGATGCCTCAAGTCATGGTGCAGTCTGACAGAGGTACTCTGCCTACATTCACCACTGCAAAAATATTGCAACATTCCGGGTATTTGCTGAAATTTTTTACCTTGTGTGTCTTGGTAGTATTTTTATTTAGGAATTGCATAGTTGCAGTCTTGCAGATGCTAGTGTCGTACCTTCATGAGGTGTGGTTGCTCTTTCTCACCATGTTCTTTACTTGGCCTGTGCTCAAGGCATAACTCTTTGTAGAAGTAGAACAGGGAAGTGTTTACTGGCAGTGGTTGAGCCCTTAGGGATATTTTAGCGGCCCCTATACCGGTACCTACTGGAATAGCCTATCCTTTGACTTTCTACAGCCTGGGACTAACATTGATGTCTTATCACAGGGTTGTTTCAACTAAAGTGGTGGCAATAATGATAGCGCAATTCAGAACTTTTCGATAACTTGAAAGGTACTACGCCATATCCTGTGAAATTTTGACATAAAAACCTTATTTCAACTATTTAACCTATTTCTTATCATAGTTTCCCTATAAACTATTTAATTAAACTTTTATGATGAAAAGTATGAATTTGTGTTGGAATTTGGGTGGAAATAAAGATAGCACAACTTGAAAAAACTTACAATTCCGCATTACTACATCCAGATTAGAGAAGAAGAATAGGGCCTATCTAAACAAACCGGCGTCGCCATATTGGACAGTTGCTCCCCCCTTGTAACCTCTATATTTGAAAATTTCCCCATTTCTTAGCATGGGAAGACAGTGTGGGTTATCCGAAAAGAAAAAGGATCAAATAAGTGCATTAAATGAAGAAGGTTACACTATGTATATCAGAGATTTCTAGGAAGGTAAGCAGATTTAGAAAGGTGGTAACTAACTTTTTGAAGAACCCAGAAGATTGAGGAAAAATCAAGTCTCCTGGCTGCCCTTCAAAATTGAGTGCTACAGCCCGCCGCCAACTTCTCTGTGAGTCGTTTCAGACAGGAGAGGGGTCAAAAAGCCTGTAAACATCCCTGCAATTAAATGTTTCACCAACAAGAGTGCAACAGATCCTGGGTTCATGTAAGAATTTCAGTTATAAGAAGAGAAAAACTGCACCAGCACTCACGAAAGTACACAAGGCAAAACGCAGAGAATGGGTTTGAGAGGAAGTGCAATGGAACCATGAAAATTGGTCTAATAAAATTTTTTCCAATGAAAAAGAGTTTAACTTAGATGGATCTGACAGTTCTCAATACTACTGGTATGATCTTAGAAAGGACAAAATTTTTAGCCAACGACCTTTTGGTGACGGAATCCTTATGATCTGGGGAGCAATCTCCATCAAGGGCAAGGCTAATTTGGTAATGATGGAAGGTAGACAGAATGCTCAGAAGTACACAGAGATCTTAGAAACTAGTCCCATTTCAAACTGATAAACATCAGCATGAAGCGGTCTTCTAGGAAGATAATGCCGCCATTCACACAGCGACGTTTACTACAAATTGGCTTAGTGCCCATAATATTGCTGCTTTGAGAATCTTTGGGGGTTACCGTTACTCTCACGGCATGTTTATGCCTATGGGAGACAATTTCAGGTTAAAGAAAGCTTGTGGCAGGCCATAAATGAATGCTGGTACTGGTAGGCTATCCCTGAAGAAATGCTCGCTAATTTAATTAATACTATGAAAAACCGATGTGTATAGGTGTTGCAATCAAAAGGCAACGCTTGTAAATATTAAGAATTAGGTTTTATTCCTTTCATTGTTTTCTAAAATACAATCATTATATATGTGCTATCTTTATTTCCACCCGATTAGCACCCACAAACTATTATTTTTGTGGTGAAATTTTGAAAAGACAACAAATACAATAATGATTATAAGGAATTGGTAACTAGTTAAAGTAACATTTTTCAGTTGAAATTTCAACTAGACTATATTGATGCATTATTTTTAAACTTATTACAAAATTTCAAAATGTGCTACCATTATTGCCACCACTTAAGATACCGTATGCCGGGGTAACTCAGGACGATTTTCAAGGTTTTTTGTTAATAACTTCTTACTATGAATGATTTTTGCTACAAACTGTGTGTCATTTTGTATTTCTGGATGAGAGCTACAGAATGATGTATAAAAAAATTCTAGCTTTTAATCATAGCCGGCAGTGAAGGACAAAAGAGCGTCCCGAATTACCCCAGCATCCGTGGCAACTTGGGACACCTGTAAAAAAAGTGTTAGAAACATACTTTAAAACTATTTTTAGAAGCTCAGATGTCTTTAATGATGATTGCCGACGTCCACGGGAACTCTGTTGTCCTCTCAGGAGGCACAGGCTAGGCCGTGGGGTTAGGTTCGCCTATCATCTAATGTGGGGAGTGGTGACCTCCAAGTTAAGGTTACTTTGGATGGTTAGGCCTTTGAGATAGCTTTCCTCTATTGCTCAGCTTGCTTTATTTTTTTTTTTTTCACATTGTCACTGATAAGCTGTATTCCGTTCATTTTCTTTAGCAACTTATTACTTTTTGCAATGATCGTGATTGGGAACTTCCGCGTGCGTGGTACCCTGTTTTAGACATACTGTACCTACCGTACTAGTTGTCCTTCCTCTCTCTTGAAACAGGGCATTGTATATAGAGAGGCTCAGTCACGTAAACAATCTATACTAATTACATAAATTGTTTTCTGTACCTCTGCCTCAGATGATGGCAAGTCCTGCCTGTTGCTGCTCCCTGAGCCACTCTTCTCCATACCAAATGGCGGAGTTTTCTTGACGACAGTGAAGGGCACTTATAGCGGCCACCTCTTCATGGGAGCCAAGGAAGGAGCTCTGTGGGAACTGCTGTACAAAGTCAGTCCAATACTTGAATGCCAGCAGTTCCTTTGTGTAGTGTCTCAAATGTCTTATTTGCTGTCGTGCCTTGATTATTCCCCTTGTCTTTAAATTTTTGTAGAGCTACAGTACAAAACATGGATTGGCACTGATGTTATTTGACCTTTACCTTGATTTTTGGTGAACAATACCTATTAGGGTGTTGTATCAGGCATGACCTCCATTGTATTCTAAGCTCCAATATTATTTGTAAGTATTGACGCTGAATGGTTCAGCTGATGTTATGGTAACTTTGTGTTCTGACAGGGGGAAGATGGCTGGTTCAGCCGCAAGTGCCAGAAAGTGAACCACTCCCGCTCCAAATTTTCATCGTGCCCTCCTTCCTCACCCTTCCAGAAGAGCATTGTGTTGTGCAGGTGAGAGGCATTAATGTTACTACTTTTAAAAATAAGTAATGTAGGCTATATACATCTTTCATACAAAAGGTAATTTTCCAAATGTTGAGGTTTTGTTTAAATGACTGCTTAGTATCACAGATGGCTGATACAACACTGTGGGGAATAAGCTCTCTGGAGTGGCTGTGAGTTTATTCTGTCGATCATGTTATAAACGGCAAGTAGAAGTAACGGTTTGTTAGTGCATTGCTATAGCTGTCTAATGCATATCCTCTCATGGAGTGACACAGTGTAGCCTATAATTCGCCTTATTCCGTTGATGCGTCAATACCTACTCAGCATTTTTAAATGTCTACATTCTTTACATTCTAGAATTAGTTTTTATTACTTATGACCACGAAGAGATAGCTAATGAACAAAGGGAAAGACTAAGCAGTGCTTCATAACGCGCAGGTTATGATTGGTTTGCTGCAAGTCATATGGCTAAATGATAAATTGCTACATCCTGTAGCTAACTAGCCGCTCACTGATGCCACTGCATGCTGCAAATCGAGATCGATCAGAGCCGCCACGTAATGTACATGCTCGGCGAGCGCGGCACCATCAGCGTGTATGGTCTCGGCCGTGGGGGCTCCTCCACGGCTCATGTGACCTCCTTGCGCCACGCATCCATCATGTCCACCGCCAGCGTAGCAGCCAAGTAAGTCAACATTTCCAAGGGTGATTAGGTCGCTTGTAGTGGTGTTACATTTGAGAGAAAGTTGTAAGTTAGTCATTCCTCCATTATTAAACTTCTACTATTATCTGAATAGTATGCTGTTGATCTGAATAGGTCGGTATTCACGAGCCCCTTACAATTTCTACATTTAGTATATGCTTCCAGTTACGGTAATAAACTGCCATTTATTGTGTAATCAGTGTTATATTCATGTGGATTTAACTTATCTACCTTGGATATTTCAGTGTAGAAATATGCGTTGTATTTGTAGCGGTTAATATTCAATTTTTAAGCAGAAGAATAACCGAGAATCACTGTAATGATAACTCGCCATTTGGAGATGGTGATACTATGACTATTATTACTAGTTAAGCACTCCGCGAGTTCAGATCTCCGCCAAGCCACGCAGTTGTAGGAAAAACCCGAATCCGTCCCGAGGTGGATCTTCGGTTTCTTATGACACTCTAAGCAGTTTTTCAAATTCCGTGAAGATGCCTCCATACAGTTTTTAGTTATCTTGCACAAAAATCAAACGGTCTGGCAGATCATCAGCAAAAATTGGGTAAGGTAACATGCCTAGTACCCGTCCACCATGCTAGTAGCCGTCCACTTGGCTTTGAAAACTTCCTGTGTAAACACTAGCAGTGCTAGAAAGCCGGATATAGGCTTAAACTGTAAGCTAAATAGTACCCTATGTACGGCCCTCTAGTAGTTACTGCTACTTTTCATACAAGAAGTTTTTGAAGCCAAGTGGACGGCTACTAGCATGGTCGACGGGTAGCTACTAGACATGTTAGCCGACTGTAATTTATTTTTTCAAGATTAACAGTTCATGTAAATTTTAGTAAGATCCATTCATAACTTTTTGATTTATGCTGCCAAGAAAGAACAGACATACAGCGGCTGAAGAAAAATTCAACAAAGGTAACACATCTCTTCTTCATGACATTGGTAACTGTCTGTGTAACTTTGATTAACATCAGTTGATAATTTTCCGAGTCATGTTGCTGACGGACAGAGAAGCTCCGACAGAAGCATAATCTCTTTAGCGGAGGTAATAATTTAGAGAACAGTGATTAAATGGAAGCTTGGCAAGCACATTCATGCTGCTGAAACTTAAAACTGTGCATTCTTCCATAAGATGTATAAGAATTACGTACCTATGTCTTGATTATTTCAAAGAAAATTTCTGTCTTACATCTAGATGAGGTACTGGGATCGGAAACAGTGAGGCGCCCGAAGAATGACCACACGCTATGCTGTATTTAATGGCAAATGATGCTAGCAACTGATAGATCGCGAACTATAATGGTATTTAGAGCTGAGAAGATTGCTAAATAGTCCTGTCTAACTTCTTTCCGAGGTAAAGGGAGGGGATGTATTCAGCCTGTCAGGAACAATAGCTATATTCCTCAAAAAAAAATTTCCAACAGAAAGCATATACTCTAATTTTGAGAGGGTTTGAGTCCCCTCTCTGACTCTAAAACCATAGTGAATGTAATTATAAAGTAAAATAAAGGAATGTTCTGCATTAAGCCCATCTTGAAGAACGGCAACGTTGACTGGAGCTTATCCGCCTTTTCATACGCATTTCCTTGCATGAAGGTTCCCGCAACCCACCTTCTCTAGGCTCATACGCCTGCCAAGCGACAGCCGGTGGACAATGAGAAGGGATTCCTAACAAATTCCTAGCAGTATATTGCCTAATGATTTTTGCTATTGTTACGGTGGTGGTCCTTACCGCCTTACTATGCCACCTATAGCTTCAAAGTCTGGATGGTTGGCTTCTTGTTGCCCTAACAATCCCATCTAGTACAGCAATACATTTCGGTGTTTGGCACTTGTGCCCTTAGAATTCCACCAAATCTACTGTTGCTTTATAAATTAAAGCTAACGTAATTTGTTACCTCGTAATAGAGGAATATTGATATATACTTGTTGGTTGTAGGCACTTGTGCCCAAAAAAATCCAACAAGTATATTGTTTGCTTAAATACTTCGTGGTAGGTCCCAGTGGCCCTAACAATTCTGCGAAGTATATTGCCCTAGGAATGTTACTGTCTTTGCGGTAGTGACCCTTACGGCCCTTGTTCTTTGCCACCTGTTAACGTTACATCAAAGACAGGATGGTTGGCCTTTGTTTCCCTAACAATTCCATCTAGCACAGCGATACATTTAGGTGGTTGGCACGTGTGCCCCAAGAATTCCACCAAATGTATTGTTGCCATAAGTCTTGGTCGGTAGGCCAGTGCCCTAACAATTCCGCCAAGCAGATATATTATACTTGCTTGGTTAGGCTGGACTCTTCAGAAAGGCCGCCTTGCATGTATATCCTAACTTGGTTGGTAGGCCTTAGTGCCCTAACAAGTCCGCCAAATATGCATTATCTCTGGGCTGTTTAGGCCGGACGGTATCGAAAGGCCGCCAGTCACAGAGATTCACACCTTGGTTGGTAGGCCCTAGTGCCGTAACAAGTTCGCCAAGTACACACACACATTACACTCTTGGTTGGTAGGCCTTAGTGCCCTAACAATCCGCCAAGCTTATCGTTATACTTGCTTCATTAGGCCATGCTCCTCGCAGACCGTCAAGCATGTATATACCTCCTTGATTAATAAGCCTTGATGCTTATCTAATCAACAAGAACGTTTTTTTCAACTATTGGGTTGATCCCAATGGTGTGAAAGCTTGAATCGGCCAGATTCTTGATCTGAGAGAATTCCAAGATGGCGCCCAAGCGCCGGCAAGCCGAAAAAAAACGAGAGTGACACTCTTGCTCCACTACAGGAGCACAAGAGTGAACACTTCTTTTTCGCTACGAGATCTGTTGGTCAAGATGACCTTAACTTTAGCTCCTGCTCTGGCAGCTGAAAACAGCTAGCAGATTTCACAGAGTTCTTAGACTAAACAGGTACAATAACGCGTTTAGTACAAATGGTCTTAGGTGTGTACAACAGTCTACACAGACATATTGAGTCAAGGATAGACGAACTGCTGGGGAGCATGCCCTTTTTCTTACCAAGACCAATGCCCCCACCCAAAAAAAAAACACGAGAGGAACACTCTTGCTCCACTATGGGAGTACAAGACTGACCACTTGTTTTTGGTACAAAAGCTGTAGGCCAAGATGACCTCAACAGACGGTACAGAGGGTCGAAAGTTAATATTCCCAACCCCCACATAGGTTTCGGACTTATCAGAATCTGGTAAGCATACATCCCTGGCTTAGGGTCAGGGATGAGGACTTCCACTGCAGGTTAGAGCAAGGTATGTATCGACCTATGGTTAACCTAGTCCCTTCCCTGGAACTGAGAGTATCCCCTTAAGTTCCGGATGGGTTATAATCCCAGATAATAAAACTTAGATTCCTTACAGAAACTCTTCCGAAATGATCTGAAATCCACTCGGGTAGAAACTGCCCTTTGAAGTCGTGACCTTTCTTTGGTCCTGCTGGACTCTGCATTCGGTGCTCAGAAAAACGAAAGATTATCAACCGACGGGTGATATAAACCCAACGGCTCCTGTATGTGGTATCAAGTTGTTCGACAGATCCGATCATTGCCTTCATCCCACGCAGACACAGGGGCACTATTCTTCCACTAGAATTATTTTGGACTAATCCTAGGTGCTTGTTCGGAAGCCCAAGTACTCGTTCCTTAGAAAGGGTCCTGCCTAGAGACTTTAGCTCAGGTCTCTCAAGGTCCTGCCGCAGCCCAGACTTCAGACAGGAGGGCTAGGCGGATAATTGTGGTTCTGGCCCATTCCAGTGTGACACAGGTGCGTGTGAGTGGTTGACACTCAGCTCGAGAACGAAACTCTCGGTTGTAAACAGGGAGGAGCTATCCCTTCTTCCTTGGGCTAATCCTCGTCTCTGCTACGTTAGTTTGCGAGACGATGTTTCCCACAGTTTGGATGCCTGAGTTCAGGAGGGTTCATCTCTATAGAATACAGAATCCCCCAGATTGGTCTGCCTTCCAGAAGCTGGGGGTTAGGCTTGGTAGTTTATCTCTCCGAGAATTAAAATAGATTGTACCCTGAGGACAGTCAAAAGCCAAAAGCCCTCGACTTGGTCCGACAACGAGATCCAGCATGTTTTAAACTTGGACATTACTTAAATGGCCCCCAAAGCCTTAGTAAAACGGAGGCTTTTCTTAGTCAGAGGGAAATCCTTATAAGAATCCCAGGTTCAGCACTTAGCAGATGCTCACTGCTACTCTTTTAGTAAGAATTCCAGCCGCGACCAGAGGGTTGGAGGCTCTTGATCTGCGTCCTGTGAGGGACGCTGTTTTGATTTCTAAAACAGAACTCCAGAGCGGAACAAGACTTGTCTCGTTGAAAAAACAGTTACAATCCGGACGTGACCCCAATTCAGGACGCGAGACTGACGTCTAGCTTGGCGTTCCCTCTCGAGCGGCAAAGCCAGAGAGGGTCTCCCTAACAGGAGTTC
Organism: Parhyale hawaiensis; assembly: GCA_001587735.2. NCBI lineage: Eukaryota > Metazoa > Arthropoda > Malacostraca > Amphipoda > Hyalidae > Parhyale > Parhyale hawaiensis. The sequence goes on from LQNS02278161.1 coordinate 4,847,465, forward strand.
CCTTTTTCCAACAGGGTTGTTTCACCAGAAGGACAGTACTGGGGAGATTTTTGGCCCAGAGTCGCCTATTCCTGTATAGAAACTCCCAGCTAGGAAGCTGCCCTCAGACTCCTCCTTAGGGAAATTCGACGACAATTTTTTGAAAATTGGTGGGCATAATGAGTAGGTATCACAAATCGAGCGGATCCTCCTGGAAAGAGGATTCTTCCAGTTAAGATTAACTATGGATATAACTCCTTTGCAGTTTAAGGTTAGAAGGGAAGGGAGATAAGCGGTAGTCAGGGCCTTTGGATACTTACCTACTAGCACAGTGTATCCACGAAAAAGTCAATAACTTTACAGACGATTCAACAATGTCTAGGGCAGGGGACTAAGGTCCCTACGCCTTAATGTCTGTCCCTTGTCTAGGTGAGCTTAGACAACAGGCAGGTGGGATATGAGGAGCACAAAGAGAGCTAGTAGTTCTCCCTCCTCGAAGTGATGCAGAAACCAAACCCCTGGCAGGGAAAAGGGTTTCAGACCCTGGTCAGCTCAGGTTTCGAAACACGATCACGCCCTGACTAAGGCTGACGTAGCGTGTTCGCGTTAATGTAGAGCAACGTTTAACTAGTTTCCAAACCGTGTCGCGTGTTATCGGACGCCAGCACACCTATTAGATCCTATGTTTAATGGCGCCTTCAGGAAAGCGGTATAAGAATTATGTTGTGCACTGTATTAGTCTAATTTCTTCTTGTTACCCTAAAAAGTTCTACAACTTTTCTACGAGTTAGGCAGATATATTACCATACGTATATTCTACTCAGGAAGTTTCATTATTGTAAGGTTTATCGGTGTGTAACAAACCTATCAAATCAAAACCTATCCCTTTACCTTACCTCATCCTCAATGAATCCTGCGGTAAAGTGACTTTTATTCACTGAGAGCAAGAGACGATAGGACAGAACTATCCTGACGATGATTATATACAAGTGAAGAAATTGACAGTGGGCCTCCCGTGAAAGGTTCGCTCTTGGGTATCGCTTTCAAGGAGTGACCAGGACCAGCTGATCTCTCCTAAGGTATGGTGAACCGGCTGATAGACCGGAGTCCAGTAATACCGGTTTCTGCCCTAAAGGGACGCTAGCCACTGGCTCAAAAGGCAGTTATGAATGACCAGAGCGACAAGCAGTGGTTATTCAATAGAGGAGAGATCTCGACAGCAGCTCAAAGGGAAACTGACAACCTCCCTAGGCCTAGTCCCGGAAATATCAGCTATTCCCAGAAGGCTGTTGCTAATCTACTTCAGTTACAACAGTTGGATGGTGAGGAACAGTTACCAGTGGTTTTCCTTATAGAAAACAGGGGAGGATAGGCAGAAAGTTGCGATAGGCCTTGAGAACTCGAAGTAAAACTTACGGTTTCTATAATTCTGGCCATCCAAGGGTCTTAAGATCCTTCTAAGGGCGAAAACACAGCGCCCAGTACGTCTTGTTCACAAAGCCTAGTAGGAGACTTTATGAACTGAGAGCCATCTTAAGTTCCAGGACCTGCAATGGTTGCTTAGTAGATAACCCAGCTGGACCTAGCAGGGAGTGTGATCCCTTGCCCTTAGCTCCGCACGAATTATAGGAGAAAAATTTAGAGTTTCCAGGAGTTCAGAATATGGCCAGCTCTCTCTGGGCAGCTCATCGGGAGGGACCCCTCTTCGCAGGCAAAGCTTTTCCCTTCGAGGAAAATGCAGGGATATAAAACTAGAAGTTAACCTAGGAGATAGTCGTGCAAGCCTAGTCGACTAGGAAAAGGTATATCTCTCCAATAAGCAGTCGTTATCAGCTAGTATCAGCTTACGATGCTTCGGAACTACTAGTAGGTGTCCTATAGTAGTACCGTAAAATGGTGTTATACCGGATCGCGGGGTAATAACGGATTTTCGTATTTCTTCCACTTAAAGCTCCATAACTGGAAGGCTATTGTATGTAGCGATCTCTAACAAGTTTTTTTCAATGCTCAAAAAGTGACAGATTGACGTAAA
>LQNS02278161.1:4935096-4951338 GCA_001587735.2 Parhyale hawaiensis
ACTGAGCCAACCGAGTTTTTCCGGCAGGAATGCCGAGATAAAATATTCCTACTGAGCTATGCAGAAAGACAGAGTTTACACTGTACGGATCACTCATCGAGTGGATACGGTGGTAAAACTATGACTATAATAATAATAATAATAATAATACTCCTACTGATCTTACTGTTGTCTGTTCTTCCTCTTCTTTCCCGACTTGCTGTTCCCATGCGCGTTGATCCTGTGTGGGAACAGGAAGCACGTACCCAAGGGGCAAAAAGACACGACATACTATATGTCCCTTCCTTTTCCTCTCTTAGAAGAGCTTAGTACTTATTTAGGGAGGCTTAAATCTTCTTATAATACCTATACCTGGTAAAGAATAAATATGTTCGGTGAAGAACACTATGAACTGAATATGAAGTGTAAATAAGGCTTTAATTAAGAAAAAGAAGTTAAATCAGGTCACCGAAAGGGAACAAATTCGGCGCTAGTGCTGTGAAAGTTTCTACCAGCATGCACTGCAATTTTGTATAGATAATTGCTACATTAGTATATATTATCTTAATTTATTAATACGCTAGGGATAAATTTTACAATTTAAGACAATTTTTCTGGTTAAATTAGTTAAAGTACTCCTAGGCTGCTCAGCCATAGATTCGTCGATGATGACGTCACTTTTTGGTGCTAATTTCTCGTGAGTCCTCCCGTTACACTCTTTGCTTCCTGGGTTACAGTGTTGGCTGATACTGCTAACTCTTTAGGTGTTGCTATCTAGGATAGATCTAGTCTTATCTCTACTGCTATTAGTTTTTTACCTCTTCAACATTTTCTCTCCCGGTTGCTATTTCCATGTTCGGTGATCATTCATGATTGGGTTTCTATTCTTACATGACCTATGTCAACTGTAAGGGCCAGCTTTCTTTGTATCAATATCATGCACTATGCCGTGCCTATAACGTTTCGACGTTTTGTTCGGTCCTTACAGGGTCAGTAATAGAAATTGTATCTGCAGGACGCCCCAGGTTGTGATGCAGTGTCTGGGTGTCTGGCGTGCCTCGCCCAGGACTACAAACACGTCAAATTTTGTGAGCTCAGCGCCGCCACTGCCGGTCTTTCTAGTAAATTTGTAAGTTCTCGGAAGTCCACAAAATTTCGCATCTGAATTGAATGGCCGCTAACTAAATTGCAAGCAAATTTTGTATTTTTAAATAATTGCTGTGCAGTGTATCTTTCATTACGACCCACTGTAGCGGAAGTGGAAGTGCGGCTCTGTTATGAACAACATGTGTTGCTATGTTGTTGTAGGTAAATAAACTCAATTAGGAATTCTAAAGTAGATGAGTTGGAAATATATACCAGTAATTTCTTCTGATTGTTGATCAAGAATAAAAGTTAACCTTTTCAATTTGTGGTCTTATAAGAAACAATACTGGGGTCTATTATATATCAACACCGCTGTTTCCCAAAGATAAGAGGTGTGTCAAAAAATTGCAGGACAAATTGAGAATTGTATACTGGTAAATTAGATCTGGCCACAACTGTGGCTTGCCGTTGGAATAGGATGTAGGTCAAGTTCCGTTGCGCGATCAGTGCAAGTTTGAAGCTGGTAGAATCGGCAAGTGGTTTATGAACCGAAGTTTTTACTGCGGTTTAGAAATGAGTGGCAATTAGGAGCAAAGGTGCGCAATCAAGTTTTGTTTCAGGCTTGGTCGCAGTGTGACTTAAACTTTAACTGATCTACCACAAGCGTGAGAAAGAAACGCAAGGTTTCAGGTAGTTTCTTTCGTAGAAAGCCAAGACTCGATTTAAGATGAATCGCTCAGCAGAAGACCGTCAACTCAAAAATAATTTTTTAAAAAGTTCAGAAAAAAACATGCGTAAAAATACTTCCAAAGAACTTTTCACACTGTCGAAAGCATAACAGGACAGAAATGAGTCTTTTTGTGATAGGTCGAGATTTATCCTAATTTCCTGGAACTTAAAAAAATATATTAAACACTATGTTTTGTTGATATATTTGTAACTTTTGTGTCAACAACTAAATGATGTCTGTGTGTTTTCGTTATTTTGCTCCATTAGGGTGACAAGCGCTATTTATATATAATTTATTGTCACTATAACGCAGTATATTATCAGTAAAACAAGTGCAGAAATTACTGAGATTTTTTCAAAGAAAATTTATTCCGTATCGTAATGTATTCGTTCAAGCTTTCGTTTCTTTGTGAATCATTCTCAGGAATTTTGCTCTTAGAGAAATTTCGAAACTGTTGGAGTAAAGGCTATCATGGACATATCATAAATACTAGAGTTAAAAAATGTTTTCAATTCAAAAAAATAAGAAGTTCCGTTGAGCAAGCATGATCATTGGGCGTTGGGGATTGTTCGTGAATATAGATTCTAACAATTTTAAATCGAATTGACATATTAAAATTTTGAACTTACTGCTTAAATTTTTTTTTCAACTCTGGTATTTATGATGTCTCAGATAGCCTTTACTCTAACAGTTTCGAAATTTCTCTAAGAGCAAAATTCCTGATGATAATTTTCGATAAATTGAAAGCTTGAACGATTACATCAGTACTACGGAATATAGCTATTTCCTTTGAAACAATGTCTGTAATTTCTGCCCATGTTATACTGATGATATTGTAGCTACGTTTCCCTAGAAGAGAATCTACTCGCAACTCAGTATATATATATATATATACACCAGTGACTCATGAACAGCACTTGCCTTCCTAATTGTGCAACATTGTAAAAAATGGAAAACCCACCCGGATTTGAATCCGGGCTATAGAATTTAACCATAGGGTTAGGTTAGTTCAGGTTGGTCCATCCTTTGCTACGGAGCCAGGCAACCCTAGGGGGCCCATGTAAGTTACCTCAGCCATTAGCTAGACCCTCGGGACGTCTCTCTTTCGTGCCCACTTTGCTTCCTTCCCTATTTCATACTCATACTTGCTCATGCTTTATTCTGTTCTTCCTCATCTTTCCCGACTTGCTGTTCCCATGCGCGTTGATCCTGTGTGGGAACACTTTCATGCATGGGTTCCCCCTTTCTCTTGGCATACTATATGTTCCTTGCTCTTTCCTCTGTGATATCGTTGTGCTCGGAAACGGAGGCTTACATTTCCTTACTATAACGAACTATTGAATTTATAGTTTGATGTGCTGACCGCTGCGCCATGAGTCCCTGCACGAAAAATATGTTAAGTGGCTAAATTGCATTTCAGGTTGTGTCAGGAGTGCCAGCGTTGCTGGTTTATAGAGGTGGTTTGCTGATCTCCAATTTCGTGAGGCTCACCGATAACCTTGGTGAAGATTTCTTTGCTACTGATCTGGAGTCTTTCTTAGTAGAGTGAGTACCTACTTATTTACATGTCAGTAGGATACATACATTTAAATTAGTAGTCTCTTACGGTACCGGGGCCGGATGAACAAACGCTTTGTAAAGTTACTGTATCGTAAACATTACAGTTCCTTGAAGAAGTACCGATATCGCGGCTCAGATTTTGTCACTTTCCCATACTGAATCTTCACAAAGTTACGATCATGGTTTGAACCTCGAACCGATGCATACCCAAATAATAGACCCATGTGCTGAATCAATGAGTAAAAATGTAAAACTTCTGCAGTTACATGGTGGCATTTGTGCCTGCAGCTGTACTGTTACAGCGCTTGTAACTGTACACGGCGTCTGAGCTTCCGGTCCCTGGTACTCATTTGTATCAGTACAAAGACGTGTTACCACCGCAACCAAGTTAGAACACCGCAACCTGAACCTGAAATGCGGTCCCTTTAGTTGTTCCTGATCGTCGTTTAGACTTTTTGGGTTTGATTACAACTCGAGCTTTGAGCGGCCGGTGACACGGGTGCCAGACGCGCTTTGCAGGACTTGTGATTGCAACACGCCGCTGGTCACAATTGACTTTATGACATGTCACCAGTTGTAATATCTCGATCAGTTGGGTATGTGACAGCTGCATAAACGTTTTTTGATAATGGAAGACTGCGGCAACATGAGACAATGCAGTGCATAATGGGCTTACGTGTAATTTTTGCATAAGCTGACCTACCACCAGTTGGACTCAAGCCCAGACGCTCTCGCGTTGTTTTTGATGATTCTGTGTACGCGCATCGCTGTGCGTCGAACGTTCAAGTTCGTGTGCTGTGCTGATCACTGTAGGTATCGCAGATTGGGTTATGAGGTTAGGTAGTTATCATTGTACACTTAGAACGGAAATTATAGCTTTATCGCAGAATTGACCACATCTCGACTATTTGGCAATAAATATCAGTGAAAATTTCACAGAAAGTTAAACTTGTGATGCTTATAGTGTCTGTAAATTTTCAAACGACTGATCGTGCTGGTTCTAGAATTTTTTTTGCCAATTTTACTTATTTCATTAAGCGGCAAGAAAAGCTTTTTGACTAAAAAACAAAATATTCAGTTTACTGTATCACCAAAGGAGCAAAAATGAACAACACAAATGAGAAAAATATGTATTAAACAAGAAATCATTAATCAAAAGTTTTCATTGGCTGAAAAAAAGTTTTATTTGCCAACATGACCCTCCTGACGCTGAAAACTTCAATAATCCTTGAATCCATGCATGGTGTTAGTTCCTTTATTGCAGAAGGTGGAACTGCTCTTGCTACTGCAGCAGCAGCAGCTTTCCATCTGCGTAAATTTCCCTTTTCAGAAGGCCCAGAAGTTTTCAATTGGGTTTAGATCAGGTGAGCATGGTGGCCAAACCCCGGTTTATCAGTTTTTCTCCATGGAACTCCAAAGATTCCAGAAATGCTGTGGTACCTAGTACAGGCAGAATAAGAAGGCGCATTATGATGCATGTAAATCAAGTTTTGAAGCAACGCAAGTGGTATGGCATCCAGCCATGGGACCAAGGCGTCTTTTAACATGTCACAGTATGATGTAGATGTGATTTTCAATCCATCAGGTACTCTAACCGGACCTACAAGTCGATCCCCTATGATGCCAGCTCATATCATAACACTCCCTCCCTGTTGACGTTTTACGCGTTGATGACGCTCATCTCCAGATAGCACCCAACTCTTACTCCATCTATCAGGACCATCAACGGTTGCCTGTGTTTTGTCAGTGAGAAGTACATGATTCATGTTGATCTTCATGTTTTTCTCTGCCCATTGTAGCCTCAAAATTTTATATCTTTGGGTCAGAGGAGGCAATTTCAGAGGGGATTTGACAGAAGCAATGGAGTGAAGGATGTCATTTCTTGTGGTTTTATGCACTTCAGGAAGTCCAGCAGCCATAAAAATTGATTTACTTGTTTGCCCTGGTCTTTTACGTAGGTAGCTGATGAACCACATTTCTCATGTCTCTATCAGTAACAGTTTTGGAATGACCAGCATCTGATCGCTTTTTCCGTGATAAAGGGTCCTTCAAGAATCTTGTCACTGTGTCACTATGGCGTCCCATTTTTCGGGCAATAACATCGGGAGAGGTGCCTTTAGCAGTTCCTTTGATGATAATTTCTTACTCCTCGTTAGTTAGAGCTTTTCCACGTAGCATTTTTGCAGAATATACTAGAAGCTATTACCGTAGAATGGGGTAATTGAGAACATGTGGGGCAATTGAGATATAGTGGGGGTAATTGAGATCAATGATTATAGTGGCCTTGTTAGAGTACTTACACAAATCAGAACATATTTTTTAAATGTCAAATCCTGGCAGAAACCTACCACAAGCCTATAGATTGTGTAAGTACTCCAACAAGACCACAATAAACATTGGTCTCAATTACCCCCTCTACATCTCAGTTGCCCCACATGATCTCAGTTACCCCATTCTACGGTATTGCCGTTTACTTCAAAAAGAGAATAAATACAAAGAGTTGTCAATCAGAGACGCAGCAAAATGTAAACAAACTCAACAGTGTTGCCATAAGATGTAACGATTTCCCTGCACGTTTCATAAAAATTTGATCGCGTAAAAATAAGATATGGTCAATTTTGTTCTAAAGCTATTATTTCCGTATTAAGTGTAGTGATGACGCTGCAAGAAAGTTTACTTGAACGCACACACACAAAATCGTCGCGAACGACGTGAGTGCAGCCCGGTTCGTTGAAATCAACTGTACCGTAGTCATAGGTTGAGGACTGCAGTGAACCTCACCGCCTCACCTACAGTATTTAGTATTTTCTGGGTGAATCCCGTTTAAAAGTGGAAGTATTTATGGCCCTCCATTTCTTTCAAGTCTGTTTCAGTTTTTTACCTCGATGGCTCATGTATCGAATTTGGTTCGTGAGTTGATGCAAGAATTGATCGTTTCATTTCGCGAGTCGACAATCCACTTTACCTATGCTTGAAATGGTGCTTAATAGTTTACTCAATATTTCAACCCACGATGTGAAAAACAAACCTGAGTACTATGTCTCTATTGATTGCAGTGTAATTCTGACGCCTTCCGTGCACCCCATTTGTTCTTCTTTGTGACACCAAAACTCAACTATATAGCTACATTAGACATGTCTAGAATGTGAACTAGGTATTCTTCTTGGTTTTCTTTAAGAGGAGATTATTTATAGATATCTATATTAGAACATGATAACAATTAGATGCGGCTTATTATTGGGTAGGCCATAGGGTTATCTTAGTCCCAGATAAACTCTATGACTTACCTCCAGCCTCATTAGGCCTTTCAAACCTCTTTCTTCCTGTTTTTTTTTTTATCCATTGTTGCACCACTACTCAGTTTTTTAAGTTACGACACTAGCTGTTGCATAGCTCCCGTATATGGATAGCTGTAACCTAGTTATATAGCAATAAAATAGCATGTAGTATGTATTTCAGACATGGTGCCCTGCCGGACCGCACGCTGGTGCCGCCGACATGCATACGATCCTCAGCAGATGCTCGTGCCAACGACAGCGATGTCAGCCTTGACGACTGATGATCTCCGCGTTGTGGATGATTTGGCCTTCTCCAGCTGCTGGAGTGCATTACGAGCAGTGTAAACACACGTGTTCATCGTTGATCTCTTCTTAAGATTTCCATTTTCTCATTCATGATTCTGGTACCTACGTTTTTATTATACTCCCGTATTTGCAATCACTTCTCTGTACAGTGGAACTTCTCTTTGCTAGTACCTATGATTCATTCCCGATTCTTAAGAAGAATGTGAAACACTATTAAGAGCAAAGTACTTGCTGCATTTTCAGGACTGTAAGTTACGTATGGCCTCACATGGTTTGATATGGTCGTAAGTCACCCATGAAATGAGTGTTTTTGGCAGTTATCTTGTGAGGTGCTTCATGTTTCCATTGTTCTTTCTTTAAATTTGAACTTCCATTATTTGCCGCCAAGTTGCTTCTTCTAAACGGTCTCTTCTTCACAGAGTAATTTTACTGTCGGTCCTGCTCCTTTGGATAATATTAAACTTCGTTTTTCATATGCCTACCGCTAGGACTATTAATGAAGAATTATGTAGCTATATTTCATATCTCGTATAATACCCTTTTAAATTTTTCTCCAAAACTGTTTCTGTGCTATTTTTGTTCGAATCACATTCGTGCAACTACCAATGGTGAAATTTCGAGTTGGTTCTGTCAGAGGTATAGGGTGTTCCACGGGCCGTAGGGTAGGTTAGTGCACGTATCTTATTTCCATCTCTCTGTGGGAAGCCAGGTTCGAGTTTCGGACGCTATCGAGGGATTAACTTTGCGTGGAGCAATCCGACATCGAGAGGCGAGGGATTCTCAAATTGACGCCCACCATTGACTACTCCCCCTGCTCTTCACACTTTCAAATACTAGAGTCATCCTCTATATGTACTGTATATGCGAGATAATAATCATTATAATTCAGTGAGTATTGTGGCAGGCCAATATCCCTGTTAGAATATCTGTGGGCTTTACGCTCGTAACGGTTAACCCCAGCTCCTTTCCATATGGGTTATTGCATTTGGCTGCAGTTCCTGCTGATCTGCTCAGTGTTCAGGAAAGTATTGATGTAATTTCTTTTGTACTGTGTCGAATTATCGCAATAGCGGCAGAGTAATTTTCAAAAACTCAGCAGTGTTGCCTATAGGATAAAAGCCAACAATAAAAAAAAAAAAAGTTAAATCAATTTTGAAGTCAGAGTGGCACTTTCGCAGAGATCATTGGCAGACTAGAACATGCGAAAGTCTCCTAATAAAATATACAAGTTGGAACTATGGTCGCTTATTTTTCGTAAGAGCCACATTATATGGCAGTGACTGGGCTCTTACGTGTTAAATATTTGCTACTATGATTGTACCTGATTATTCATGTCCATAGTCTACCAATTTAACAAGGCAATTCGGTCGCGATAAAATTTCTCTATTGCAGCGCCAATTCTACAGGTACTTCTGAGATTTCTCTATGCCCAGGTAGTGGGCGGGGCTAAGATATGGGCCGAACAAAATCTTAGAATACACATAGAATTGGCAACACTATAAAGGAATTTGACCACGACTGAACTGCCTTGATAAATGGTCAGACTATAGAGAGGTCCCTGCTTTGCCTATAAATGTATTTTATTCTTTGGCATATTATCATCTCTCTTCAGTTGATTATGCCATGCTTGCTTGCACGCTACCTGTCCTTTCTCTTGTACTCTCTTTAGATTACAGTGAGCTCGTTGGAAGGGAGGCATAAAATACAAATAGAAGAACATTGCAATTGTGTTTGTTCCTCGGTGACTACGTCAGTTACACTTCCCACCTTTCTGGAAAATGTTAATTTGCTTCTAGTAGGGATAATAATTTGTACGCTTTGGAATGCCAAAGACTTCGTTCATTAGAATGAACATTTCACATGCACTGCCACGCGAATAGTTTTTATTGTTGGATTCAGTTGTGTTAATGTAACCTTACTATTACCGCAAACACTCTTTTCTTGCTCTCCCCTGTCAAACTGGATCCTGGTTTTTATTTAACAAGTTGAATGTATAAAAGCGATCCTTAAGTTGCAGTAGTCTATAGTACCAGATGTGCTATGACATTTCAAAAACATACGAGTTACCAGCGTTTGTAAGTAATTTTTTTGTTTTGAAGTATCCCTTAAACTATAAAATCCATTTACGAGTAGCTTGCAATGTTCTGTTCTTGCCTGCTAAGTGTTGTAGTATTTTATTTAGTTTTGTACAAGTTATTAAGCCATTGCATTGATTCAGTGATGTATATTCATTAAATGGCCGACACACGTCTTGAACAACTTGAGCTAGTGCAATATTTGAAATAAATTGTTCTTGTTCCCACAGACGTTTTTATGACCACGATGAATAGGCTTTACTCTGAATGTCAATTAGCCTAGCCATTGCCGCTCAACTTTCTGCATGTAACTTATATCAATCTAATGCTCCTGGCAGACTTTGATGTCTTGGCGTGAAACTACCAAGACTGAGCAATTATGAAGGTTCTTAACTTTTCTTCGTATGGTGGTGCGATACAGCGTTAGTCAAATCAACTTTCCAGTTCATCGGGACTGACTGCAATTACTCGCCTTTTAATGCTCAAAATTAACGGTAACAATCGAAGCCGCTTCTGGCGGACTACAGACGCCTCGTGTGAACACTGGTTCCCACGTTAGTATTTTCGATGCTTTTTCTCATATAATCGTTGAAATTCGGCACAGTGTTGTTTGAACTCTTTAAATGAACCTCAGAAAAAGGCGCAGCTTCCTGAGTATTTATTCACTCCAAAGTTGAAACTATATCCAGCCAGCTTCATTACTAACAAACACTTGGCGCACCATGCAAACTTACAGCTACCATTCTTACTAATCTCTTGATAGGCCCATAGTTGTGTCAAGGACAAAATAAGCCTTTGGACCATTAGCTGAAAGAATGCATTCTAGAGACTAACGTGAGAACAGGCCTTACGAATAACTCCAACTTCCCTACCCAACAACACCGTACTCAGCTACTAGACCAAAGAGGAGCCGATTGCTCGAAGTTACGACCGCTGAGTTACAGTTAGTGACCATGGTGCTGGGCAAATTTAATACTGGCACAACGCAGGTGCAAACCACTGCCGTGTCCCCTCAGGGGGCATAGGGTTAGGTTCGCCCATCCTATGTTATGGGGAGTAGCACCCCCAGGGGGTTTGTGTAGGTTACCTTAGCCATTAGCTAGGCCTTCGGGACGGCTGTCTTTCGTGCCCACTTTGCTTCCTTCCNTCCCATGCGCGTTGATCCTGTGTGGGAACACCCTCGTGCATGGGTTCCACGTATCTATCGTCACACTATGTGTCCCTTGCTTCTTCCTCTGTTAGATTGCCGTTGCTGTGGAGACGGAGACTTAAACTACTCAATATAATAATAATAACCACTGTCGTGTGTGAACTTCATTTCAGCAGATTTGTTTAGTCTTCACAGAAGCTTTCTCATTCAGTGAATAGGCTACGGAGTTAAATAAATGCAGGCCAAAATCTGCAAAAATACTTTATTAGTAAACAGACGCCTTAGATTTACCTAAGTTAGTTTGTACAAATGTGCAAGTCTTTAAACAGGATTCTTACATGAAGGTAGATTCTATTGTTTTACAATTAACAACAAGTCGTCCATAGCTAGAAGACCAACTCTGTGGACTGACGAACATAAAAATCGAGCTTAGCCAAACATATGGAGTCATAGAATCAAAAGGGTCATTATTAAAACACAACACTGGCAATAAATTAGGCACGTAGCACTGGTCTACGCTGAACACATGAACTGCATCTTAAAACACCCCTAACGTTCAGCGGCATCATTTCTTCCTGATGGTGGTAGTTTGTTTTGCAAGTGGTCGCCGGAACAGCAAGATATGAGGTTCTGAAATGAAAAAAAAAAACGAGTTATTATTTCCCTTTAACTTGCAAACCCAAGTAGAAAAATCGTAGCAGCAGTAGTAGCACTAAATAATAATAATAATAATGAGGTGAGGAGATTCGTTCCGTGAACATCACATACGCCGGATACACAATTTGACAGTATAATCACAATTCATCTCCTAAGTAATTCACCGATTCAGTAACTATAGCTACCTACCTACAAAAAGTTGTGCTGAAGTTGGGTTCGTTAACACTTACTGCGAGTCTCATGGCGATGAAACACACTAGCCAAAAGAACGAGTACAGTCATCTTTTCGTCCGAACGTTATGTTGAACTCTTGTAAAGACAGCTTTGACATTGCCAAATATTGCGTAAAAATGTTGACCGTCAGTTCAGTTTATTCAAGTGCCGTTAGTTAACTTTCGGACATATCATTATATCTGGAGACTGGAGAACCTAATAAATCAAAATTCTTTGCAAGTCTGTGCTATTTGAATAGGCACATCAACGCATTCGGACGAAAAAAATGACGAAACTCGTTCTTTCGACTAGCGTGCAACATCGGCATTAGGATTGAGCTAGTTATTAAGGAGTTAAATTGAGCCGTTTGAGCCTCCGTTTGCTCATATAGACAAGTTCCATAGAGAAAGTTTGAAGGGACATAGTATATAGACAGAAACTTGGAACCCACGCACGATCAACGCGTATGGGAACAAGTCGAGAAAGAAGAGGAAGAACAGAAGAAAATAGCAGTAGCTACCGCATGGAAATGAAAGGAAGCACTGGGGTCGCTGCTCCCTGTAACATAAGATGGGCGAACCTAACCCTATGGCTAATCCTCTGCCCTCTGAGGGGCTAGAGATTATTTGGCTTAGGACTCGTTGGTCAAGACGATTTACCAACAAAAGTTTGTGTTTACCGGAGGCGGCAGACCGACAATACCGAATCAAAAAAGTATTCTATCTAAATTACCTGTAGCACAACTTTCACATTGATTGAGGTTGCGGCATCTAGTCATCTCTCACGCTTGATTATTCATCACCTATGCCATGGAGGATACATTTTTGTCGTGTTTACCAATATGTCTCACCAGAATAACTCAAAAAGTTAAGGGCGGATCTTTACGAAATTTGCAGGGATTGTTAGGCATGTTAGCCGTAACAGACGATTAACTTTTGGTGAACATCCATTTAACTGTTTGCTCGTCGGCCTCTTTTTTCTTAGTACTATAAATGAAAAAGTTGTCGATGGTATATCACGGAGAGTAAACGACCAAATTTTTGTGATGATCTTGTTTGTTTCTGTGATTGATTTTATGGTTAATACTTAATAACGAACTAAAAAGTTATGAACGGGTGTTTATAGAATTTACAGGCATTGTTAGAAATGTTAAGACATAAATGATCAAATTTTGGTGATGATCGGTTGGTCTGTGTGTTTGACTACCTACTGTTTGTCAAAACGTTTGTTAGTAACATAACTCAAATTGTTATGAATGAATCTTCAAGAAAATTACAGAAGCTATATCTCTCATTACTGCCAAAAAGCTAAAATGTTTAGTTTTCCGTGTTGATAAAAAGAAAATCATTGTGTTACAACCAATTTGAATTTTTCATTACCGTACCTATGAGCTCGCAGAATGCTCTAGTAATTACTATGGTAGTCAGGGTCATACTACCGTACCTACTCCAAAAGCGAACCCAACAGATTGTTATTATATTTCCCAACAGCTGATACTCGGCGATTCAATCTTCCACGCTGTGAAGCTTATAAGTACGCGGTTTGTTTTCAAAGTGTCAGCAGCTACCATTTTGAAGCAGAAATAATTAAAATTTTTATTTACACCGTACACGCTTTCTTTTATGTGAAAGGCTGTGACTTAATTTACGTTTGTGTACAATTTCCGGAAACATTAAGTCACTTATTATTGGTTATTATATCGTACATTCAGTTTTAGAATCCCCACTTCATGGTCTGCCGGCTGATGTGACACTAACTGAAACACGGAAGTTTTGACATCACAGTTGCGGCAAAGGCTGCCGAGATGCTTCTTCAACTATCAAACATGTGGTACGCAGTAACTGGGAGCTAAATCAGGACTGTACAGAGGGCCACCAAACAGTTCCCAGCCAATGAGGCGATGAGATATGTAGTTCGTTTCACACAGTGCAGACGGGTCTCCTCATGAGGTAAAACGACCTTCTTCTCAGCATGCAATGCCTCTGTTTTTGATTAGGTAGTTACATGGCCCAGTTTCTTCAAGGTCTTAAATACGCCACAGCATTAACTGTATCACCACAATGCAAAAAATCCACACGAAACACACCACGCCCGCGCTGCGACACAGTACAAGCGGCGGGATTCTCAATTGGCAGGGCAATTGGAAATAGCTACTAAAAAAAATGTTTACATGGTCGAATGTTAACGTAGCTCGCCAACAGATGCACGTCAAAGGGCGCCCACGCGGAATGCCGACCACGCTCGTATTGTCTCTTGCAATTTTTTGCCGGAAAGCTCAGTTCGGCAGCACACTACTTCAGGCAGGAATAACAAGCTCAGAGCACAAAATAAAAAGCCTTACTTCAAATGCCAACCTCAGAGCAGAAGGTGGAGGCAGATACAACAACCTTGGCAATCAGGCACTAGGATTATCAAGGGGACATAAAGTAAGAACCGGGTACGCCAGCACATCCCTCAACCGTCAAGTAGCTACTGCTAATTAGCATTTCCAGTGCAGCTATAACCTACCCAAAGAGTAACCGCCCACTAGTGCATAGGCCGGGTGAAGTGCACAGTCAGAACAAGACGCCACACGCCAAGGGTATAGCTACAGATTCTCTGGGTGGTAGAGTACCAGTACCAGCCTCGAAGATGTGGCAGTAGGGATGTCAGAGCTCAGCTTTAATCCTTTGCCTCCTGACGGCATCATCAGATGCCATTCTCTATTTTTCCCTATACAAAAGCTATGCATCATGTAAGTTACCCAAGACACTGACGGCATCTGTAGTAGCCGATGCAAAAAAATACTGTTTTTTTGCAAGTTAAACTATATTTTTTCTGAAATATGTGTTCAACTAACCTATTTTTCATAAATTTAACAAAAAAAAAAAGTGAAAAAATGTTATCTGAATTTCAAGAGGCAAAAGGTTAATCTACTTAGGGGTTTTGCCTTTTGTGCCCTTTTCGAAAGTTCTTATGTGGAATTTCGTTCGTGACTAGATGCAGGAAATATTAGAAATACTAGTTTGTGAGGCGTTTTCTTTGGTTACTAAAGGCAATAAAAAATTAAAAGGCACTTCATCCCGCAGACGGTTTCAAAACCATCTCTGTAGGCCCTATATGGAAGGTGAAGGATAGGTATTACAAGTTCCTAGTAAGTAGAGACTTCACATCATGAATTCTTCAAAATTTGTGATACCCGCAGCACAAGGTCTGCCTATTGACCAGTTCCAGCAGTGCTACATGAAGAGGGCAGCTAACAGCTCCATGCAGCTACCTGAACACTGAAGTTGACTATAGTGAGCCAACCAATATTACAAATTAATCACTGATTGAATGCAGCTATCTGGGCTAATGTAAACTAAAACTATGCATTAAAAGTAATCCATGCCTTGGTCCTCAATCATGATCCATTCTAGCTGCTTGAAAGATTAGGTGTAGATACTATGCATTGGTTTGAGTATTATACTTCTGATTTAGCCACCAGTGGCAAAACACTGATCAGTGCGAGAAACACAATGTGGGGTTTCAATCAAAGAAGAGGAAATGATCAAGTATGCACTGTACAGAGAAATGCATCATGAGTAGCTAGTACAAAAATGAAAGGAACTAAAGTGGGCGGGAAAGAAACCCCCAAGGCATATCTGAGGCCAAGGCAACAAAAAGGTCACACAGCAAGTACCGTACAACTCTATACAACACATTACCATGCCTAACCTTACAGCCTATGGCCTACCCTGCACCTCTTGAGAGGGCCTCCTGCTAAAATATATACATATATATCAATTTTTGAGGCTTTCACAGACTACAAAAAATTATGTATTATAGAGCACTCCCTCAGCAAAACACAAACGCTGTAACTATACTTAAGATAGCAAAATAATGTCACCATGTTCAAAAATTGATCATTAGATCGTAGCTACTAGCTAGCTATACCTACAGTACCTAATTCATGCAGCGTTTTTATGAATAATATACTGTTACTGTCACGGTGTATGGGGATAATACAGGAAGAAATTCAAGAGCTGATGAGCATGGTATGTTATCTGTAATAGCTATAGGGTTGGAAATTGGGCAAATTTCAGGAGAGCATATAGCTAATTACATAGCTATGTAGCGATAACTACATATGAATCTAAGCTCGGCTGCATGAACTTGTTCATAAATGTATAGGTGATAGGTATCTACCAGAAACGCAATTGGACAATGCCTGTTATATCCATGGTTACAGGAAAAACATAGATTTTTTCCCTTGAACGGTTGGTAACAGAAGAAAAACGGGAGTTTCCCGTAAGTACTTATTAATTTTCTGTGGTCATTTTTATGATGGCGTGGGCCACTCTAGAAAGTGAAATATGACTTACCAGGTTCATGAATCATGTAATGCACCCAGCCTTCACTCTGCTGAACTCCAATGCCACGCCACTCACTGTCACTCATTAGGTGTGTCTTTGGCACAAGGGAAACCATATCCTTGGGAAGTACCACATGCCTGTAATCAAAAGTATCATATTAACAGAGATAATTCATCAGCTGAGCAGAATTTGAGTTTCATGGGACACTTAGCTATGAGTAGGCTGAAGTAGCTACTAAGTGCTGTGCAGTTGTGTTAGAACACAAGCACTTTTTTTACATTTTGTTTTCATTTCACAGCGTGCTGTTTTTCTGACATTCTTCATAAGCTTAGACAGTACACTTTTGAATGAAGGAAAAATGTTAAGTAGGCATGTCAAGTAGGCAGTGTTACAGAAGCTCGTGCCATATGAGAAGTCCTAGGATTTTGAAGAACTTGAGCGGTTAGACCTGTCGGAAATTATTAGTTAGACATACCTCTGTTAGCCTATATCTATGCAATAGACTAGAATTTTAGTACCACAGGCCCACAGCACACATTAACCCAAGAAACTTATACCTAGGTACATCACTAGGATCATAAGCAAGTATTTCTGCAGATTTTATTTGTGGCTCCTGGATGAATTTGGAGTATTATTTTACAAAAAAAAAAAATAATAATAATTCCCAGTACGTAATTTCATTTCACTAGGGCTACTAAAAATCAAGAAAACACTACCTATTAAACAAGTTTAGGGATATCCATATACAGGTAGGCCTAGGGTAGAGGCGTTAGTCTGCGATCACCGGCTTAATCTGCGATCACTTTTACACCCCTCCATTAAAAAACTGCTGCAAGACAAACCATTGATGCTAGGAAGATCAGCTAGGGCTCAA
>LQNS02278161.1:4969282-4990166 GCA_001587735.2 Parhyale hawaiensis
GACCTTGAATTGATCGTGGCTTCTCTTTCTCATATCGTTGGGACAAGGAGGCGAAATTGTTTGTGATTTTGATCGTCGATTCTTGTGTTTGTGATCGCTGAAAAGATCGTCGTGTAGACGCGGCTTTACCCTACTTCCCAACACCATGACTGGCTGCTCTTCATTAGCTGATGGTCTCGACCCAACAAGTGTCATTATTTCATCATTTCGTCTTGAATCTGCTACATCCATGTATAATAGCATCACGGTCATTTTCAGTGTTTTTCTAACATTAACTTCAATTTCCATCACGTCAGGGTTATCATTTGGCAAAGGCGTGAACTCAATCATCTCATACCGTCTACTCAGCACGGCAAGGCCTCTACCCTTTTTATCAGTCATATTTCTCATATTGTCAACACATTGCACAATGCACATCTTCTGGTAGTTCAATACACTTTTATTTATAGTGAGTTTCCATTAAACAAAGTAAAGTTGGTTTCTTTCTGCTTAAGAGGTTCAGCACATCTGGGAGTTTAGTTTTTGTAAATCCTTGAATGTTAAAAAGCTTCACTTGAACAGTTCAACATTATGAGTTACGAGTATTCCTCGCCTCTCCAGAAAATACTTCCTGACAAGTTTCCCTCGTGATATGTACCACCTCTGGCCTCCACTATCTCGTTTCTCCTTTAGCTGCATCTTCAGCATCTTATTCAACTCTCTTTCCGCAGCTGTCAAATCAGGTGCAATGCCAAACTTTTTCAACTTTGCAACCTTTGTGAACTTTAAATTTTTAGCATTTTTTAAAATGTTATACTTTGAGTCTGCACTGTCTAGCTTAACCAATAGTGGTCTATGTCCAGAATTGGTGGCCTCACCAGTCTCCCTCCTCCTTCCAAGTCTCAAAACTCCTTCAATTTTAAATTCTTTTACCTTGAGCTCCGCTGCAAATAGCTTATGACAGGCTGTCATTTCTTCTGCACTTTCCTCATGCAAATTATAAATTATAATATTTTTCTTCCGCATATTTCTATCTTCGTTTTCTCGAATCTCCTTCAGCACACTTTCCTTAATATCATCCTGCTGTGATGTGGTATTTTGCGGCAAGTTTTGATTTATTACTTCCTTAATTTTATCTTCCATTGAGCTGCTGAGTTGGCCTATTTTGCTGTTCTGCATCTCCAATTGCTCCTGCATAGTTCTATTCTGTTGCAGTAGCCTTTTATTGGTTAATTTAATCATCTGTGACTCTCTTCCTGCACACTCTACATGAGTCACCTCCTTTCTCTGCATGGCTCACTCGACATGTTCCTCTATTTTGGTCACTCAGAATGACAGCATGTCCACCTAGCAGTACCACGGAGAATCACTATCCATTTTCTTCACTAGTTCATACATTTTACGAGACATATCAACACACTCCGAATGGTACCACTCTTCACACATATCACACAAGACACCATCATTATCTGTGACTTTCTTCCTGCACACTCTACATGAGTCACCTCCTTCCTCTGCATGGCTCACTCGACATGTTCCTCTGTTTTGGTCACTCAGAATGACAGCATGTCCTCCTCCATATAACTCACGACTCTAGAATCGCTATATATCCGTAAAACAAAACCTAGCCTCAATACAATGACCACAGTCGTAACACTCGTCACGATCCATAACTGACGTTTTTTCATCCGACTGTACTTGCTCTTTTCCCTTCGCTTTCCATGTCGTCTGACCTTGTAAAAAGACCCCCATAGCGCACTCTGGTCATTCGCCTTTTAGGTCTCCGGGCTCCCCTGTCAACATCTGTCCAAACCTAGTTCATCTGACATAAAATTACTCCTTTTGGATCCTTTTAACTTAATTTCTTTATCTTTTAGCATTTTCATGATTGAAGATTGATAATCCCGAAACGTCAAATTTTAATGAATTCTGTTGACATTCATATTGAGGTTACGAATCATATGCGCTCTCAAACATGGACCTCTCTTCTCACGGGTCATAATTTTTGTCTATTTCGATTGCAACCTATTATGATATGCATTACTATATGTTTTTTTTTAGCTAAAATGACCCTGTCAAGGACCAGGGGCGCGGACCAATGAGTTTTGAAGTTCCCACCTTGACAAAGACATTCGCTTAAGAATGTCGATAGCTTGGTAAAAATAAAATTCGTAATCCAGAAGAAGTATTATTTCATGCGAAATACATGGAACCTGGATGTCCTTTATTTTCATCGAATAGGTAAATGAGTAATCACTCATTTGAGCATCACCATGAAGCAGTTGGTACCAATAAGGCTAAAACTTTTTCTGTGCTTTGCTGTCTGTGTGGTGAGCGGCAATTGTGTCGCGTTCAAAAGAACTGGAAACGAATTCTAGGCCTCTGATTCGACAGCAAATATGAGACAAATGATTCATGGTATTTTCTATATCAACACATAATGAGGGCCACCATCTTATCGTTGTCACCATTTGTTACGATCTGAACTGAGCTATGTATCGCAGTCAGTTGGAGGTCAGGTAACATATCAGGCAGCATTTGGCATTCTTGGCTGAGCAATGATGAAAGTTTCCGCGTACTTTTTGAATTCGCCTCGTAGTGCGCGCAAATAAATTTGATGAAAAGAAACTTTCTGGCTCAAGAACATTTAAAATCGGTCCATTAATTCTTGAGAGTTCGGTTCAGAACTCCCAATTTTAGCAGCGGTAGAATAGTGAATGACTTCTTAGGAAGGGGGGGGGAGGGCGGAACGAATATTAACCCTTAAATGCCTGATTTAATCATAGCACACCCGTAGAAATAACACTATTGGTATATGTTGCATATATGGCACGCTATGCATTTAAGGGTTAAGGTTTGTACACACACTAGTCAGAGGAGCGAGTTTCCTCAGCTAATCATCCAAACATTTTGTTGAACCCTCATGATACAGCATTGAGCTTCCCAAAACTTATTAAAATGTACGTAAAATATATATATATATTTTTTTTAAATTGGTAGCCGTCAAGTTAGATTCTTCGGGAAGTGTCACCTGGCAAGTTACGAATAGTTCTTCAAATTTGAAGGGAAGTAAGTCTCGGGAAACAAAGCTATTTTGTATTGTTTCTATTTTTTTACGGCACACTGAAACATTCGGACAATTGCATCAATGAATACGTTGAAAAGACTAGCGTGAAAACCGGCTGTTAGGAGCCGCAACTAATACGACGGCTAACATTTTATCACTTTTAGTCGACGCGACGTTGTGTTTGCTAGAACACAACAGAGCGTTTCCAACTTTTTGTTCTATGTACAGAGAACGAGAGACTGCTTGGTGAACCCGGCTCTGGGAGGATTTTTCAGCCATGACAGGATGGTGAATTGTTTTTGAGAACATGAATGTATCGTTCTGCATGCTTCAGAGAGTTAAGATAAAGTGGTTTACCCCAAAATATTTTTATGCATCTATTATTGACGTAGTTATTTGTTAATAAACCCGCCCAAAAGTTAAATTACTTCTACGCGTCACTAGAGATGACAAATTTCTGGGACCAAAAGAGATCAAACACAATTTATCGGTTTTCGAGGAAGTGTTAAGATTGAGCGATGCGTGAGGGTGAGTTCACACGTCATTCACATCAATCCGTTTGCCTATCCACTTCTCCGAATGTGTTACCGTGCCCTAGCAATAGCGGAAAATAGCACTGTTTTTTAGTCTTATTTTAGTCCAAATTTGAAGAGACATCCGTAACTTGCCCAGTGAACCTTCCAGAGAGACTGACGACGGTTAACATTTTAATAAATTTTTATGCTGTACATAAAGTTCTTTTGGCAACTACGCTGCAAAACATTCGGACGAGCGGATGGGTGAACGCGTTGAAATGAATGACGTGTGAACTGGTCCTTAGCAAGGCATGTCAAACGGTGGCGTGGTGTTTTACTACACCACGAAAAAAAAAGCACGAGCCGTCCGTCAACTTCTTCTGTCGCTGTCCACACGTATGTAGAAGCGACCTTCAGTCAAATGAATGATGCCGCGCGTTCAATTATGATATCGTTTATTTACATTTTTGTTTATATTTCGCGTTTGTTTGAAGTCACATTCGTATCCCATAATCTCATAGTCTGATTTTGATAGGAACAGCATATTTTCAAAATATTTTTAGCCTGATAAACCGACAGAAGTGAAATACGCACGCAGCAATCCGCGTTGTGTAAAATCAAAGATGGCGTCAGTGTTCTTAGTACATTTTCAGCTTAATCATTTTTCTTGCGTTAAACGGGTGTGCAGTGATTCTGAGCGTTAAAGATACTATAAAAAAGTATTTTTGTCGACTTGATCATGATTTGAAAACGATATATTATTATTATAATTAAATTACACTAGACTAGTGACGTAGGAACGGAGAAACTTCACGAGAATGACAAACCCCCACGCAACCAGCTCAGCGAGCAAAAAAAAGAAAGAGAAGATCCGAGATCAAAGAATAGCTCTGTGTCCAGATCGTTAAAGCTGCCAATACCCGCACCAGCAAAGACAGAGCAACCAACACCATTCCAAACATCCGCACATGATGGAAAAAACGAACGAGAATACTGGCCCCTATGGCATCGTACCGGTTCCAAGGCAAACTCATGAAGAGCACCAGCACGCCGAGTATACCTCACCCGAACAAATGGCTCCGAAAGAAAATCAGACAGTGGATAACTAGGGCAATTATAGAGGATAAATTTGGTATTTATAGATTTTGTTACTGAACTTGAATGACGCGGCTCCTTAAAAAATTAGACGTGATTCTTTCTTCAGTCTCCCGCATTTGCTGCTACAGCTTCCATCAAGCGAACGCGCCGCGTCCATCAGTTTAACTGAACGCGTTACAATGAGGGACGTGTGAACACGGCCTTAGTACTGTTGTGCCTCTTATGGCGGTGGCACACGCTAGTCAAATGAACGAGTTTCCTCATCTCCTAATCCGTTGTCGTGTCCACATTAGCATCACAAAGTTCATGTAATTTTGAATTAAAAATAATTCAATACAGTTTGATGAGATATCCCAAACTTAACTTATGGCACTTGCTGATCAAACTGAACTTGGCGGTTAATGGCGATGATACGTGCTAGTCAAAAGAACGTGTATCGTCATCTTTACGCCCGAACGTTATGTTGAACTCATGTAAACATAGCTTTGAGATTGCTAAAAAATGGTGTAAAAATATTTACCGTCAGCTCAGCTTACTGTGCTTAGTTAACTTTGGACTTCTCATTATACTATCTGGAAGGATTTATAACTCAAAATTCTTTGCAAGTCTGTGCTATTTAACTAGGCACACCAACGCATTTGGACGAAAAGGTGACGATATTCGTTCTGTTGAACTAGCGTGTGACATCAGCATTACTCCATTCTGAAACTTAACGCCAAAGTGTGAGTGTGCAGGTTTTACACGTCGATTTAGCGGTTAAATCTCGGAAACTCTTTCTGTTAGCTACCGTGTGGCACCGGTTTGAAGCGAATTAGCACGATGATCAAACGAACAAGTAACCTCAGCTAATCGTCCAAATGTTTTCCTTAGCTGTTGTAAATATAAGTATTTGTTTAGCGTGAAAATTGCCAAGGCCGAGTTCACGCTTCACTCACATCAACGTGTTCCCTCATCCGAATGTTTTCTTGCGTACGCGTCGTCGTTGTCAGCTCAATTTGTGTATGCCACAAAAAGCTATTAAATTATTAAGTTATTGACAGTAAAATTATATTTTTTTCTGCATGTGTGACTGGGCAAGTTACGGATATCTCTTAAAATTTAGAGAGAAATTATAAATACTTAGGAAACGGTGCACTTTTCTGTTATTTCTAGGGCACAGTAACACATTCGGGCAAGCGGATGAGCGAACGCATTGATATGAATGACGTGTGAACTCGGCGCAAAATGTTAGTTGTTAAATCATTTTACGCAGTAATTGCTGTTTACAAAGTTTTAGATAACTTTTCAAATCCTGAGAGAACAAGATTTCAGAGAGCTTAGCGTTTCTTAGCTAAAATTAAGTGATCCAACAATATGCATTCGGACGCATAGCTGACGAAGCTAGGTCCTCTGGCTTTCGAGCGAACTCGCTCTAGATACAAGCGTGGCATATGCATAGACTGCGTAGCATATCGTCAGCTACTACAGCATGGAGCTGGCGATTTCAGTGCAACGTTTTCCATTGATACGAATTGTGAGGTTAACAAAATTACGCGCAGAATTGCTTACCGACTTCTGCGGAGGAAACGAGCGCTCTCACCGACCTTTCGTTTGTTGCCGGAGTTTTCTCTTGGAGGTCCCGTTACCTCCAACTGCAAGTCCGCCACAGCGACCAGGCGCTGCCGCTACGAGCCTGCGACCAATCCAGTCATTCCTCAGCAGTTCTTTAGTGTGGTGGTGCAGTAAAGCTCAGCTCTCTCACGCAAACATGGCGCTTGCCACCGGCATGAAGTGTGTCAAGTATCTGCTTTTCATCTTCAACCTTCTATTTGTGGTAGGTTATGGAGATTTTTGTATCGTATTTTCCCGTTGTTTTCGTGCTTTTCATGTTTTGATCTCAATATGCAAACAAAATCAGCTGTGCGCCGTGTGCGTTCTTGTGTTTGTTTCAGTGGTTGCCAATGCTAATAGGTACGGTAATCTTTTATTTATTGGTGAACAGTAACTGTGATCGTTTTGTTTTTAACCAGTGAACAGACAGCTGCATCGATCTTTTGTTCAATAGCGAAGTCGCAACAGACAACTTATTTTTCCTAACGTGTAAACCTGCGTAGAATTAGGCTTACGCTTAAGCCTAGTCTTCTATTTACCCCGCAGTTCACGTATTTGAGCTTTGATCGATTCGTTTTTCCTTAATGGGTGTAGGTTGATTTGTAGCTTTGTATTATTTTTCTCGTCGGCATACACGAATATACGTGAATGCGGCTGTCGTTCCTGTAAGTGATTTCGGCCATCGATGTAAACACTTGTTTACTTCGTGCAGTCAATAATGATCAGTAGCAACTGCGAGCTGCTTGTGCAACATTATGTTCTCTTGACGGTACTTTTTATTGGTGTTTTCATGTCTTGGGTATTACTGATGAATTTGCTTTGTACTTAAGTGACGCAAAAGTGGTGCAACCGAGGCTGAAGTTGGCTAAATATGTCCTCAGGGCCAGCGCAGTCATGTGATGCGAGGTTACCAAACTGCTTCGCTCGAAACCCTTTTTACTCCGCTTTGTTGATGCACGGCCCCTTGGAAACAACGAATAAATGCACTATTTACCAAGTATTCTGGAAGTACAACGTAAGCCACTCGATAACTTATCGTGCTCTATGGACGATTTCAAAAATACTCGTAGGAAATTTATTTCGAACTCTACAGCCGGAAATCCGATGGGCGTTTAATGTCGTCATTCAGCTACTTACTATTTCGTCATTGCTATCGCAACGATTGGCATGATGTAATATTCTGTTATTCTCGGGATTTATCTGTATGAATTATTACCATTGCATTTCCACGTTGTTGATCGAATTTGAGAAGCACCAAAGTTTACTTCGCAGAAAATTAGTCTTTGGCTGTGGTACATCATGCACTAAATTCGATGCCCTGTTCATCCTATCTATTGACTCGATTAAGATCAATTTGCTCAGCTGCCTGAGGTGGGAGAAGATGATAGGTCTCGTATCGCGCTGCGTGTGCTTGCTTACTTTCTTCCCGGCGTCTTGTTGCCAGATTTCTAAGCTTGTTTTGAAACGTTGACAGCTTGAGGGTCACAAACAAGCACGCACCTTCCTGCATCGTCTCAGCTTGGACCATTTTACATTTTCCTGTAGGGAATTCGTTGCTTTGAAATTCGCCAACGATGAACGGTACTAATGTGCACTGAAGCCCATAAAATATGGTTGCTTTTCATGCTATTAGGCTAGTTGAGGCGTCCCAGATTCGCATAGTGCGCTGGATATGCGTACTCCAAGCCGCTTTGTTTCCATTTATTTGCCACGGGATTGACTTTTGGCTGTCTTCACCACCATCTGTTTGCGCGATTCCTTTCTGAAATTCCGTCCAGAGTAGTGACTTGAAAGCCCACGATTGAAATTCTGGACCAGTTGAAGCTCAGCAGCTTAGATTAGGTGCTTCTGTCGCACTGTGCGAATCAAATGGGCCTTTTGTACATTGCTAAAGTCGTCAGTGTTGGCTGTACTATGGTATTCGTAGGGTGGACTGTTGTACAGTACATTTTAAAGGACAGAAATTGTATCGAGTTTGACGCAAGTAAGAATCGGAATCCAGAATCCGAACGATGAATAGGAGTATTGGGCCAAGCACAGTACCGCGTGGGACTCGCATGAGTACGGTACCTGCTGTTGTGTGGATACGGTAGTTACTGGTCATATTGACAATTACACTTTGGCTTCAATTTACTAGAAATATTTGAAGCCAGAGAAGATATTTTTCGTGCACAAATTCTGACAATGCTGTTGTTTAATTTTGAAGAGTCGTCTCATTTATGCTTATAATTATAAGAGGGTCTTTTCTGCTTGACGGCCGTTTATAGCTAATTAGCTTGTCATAAAGAACAGTCCTCGAGCACTCGGAATATCCATAACTGTCTCCCCAGAAAAAGCAGAAAAAATTACATTCGGAAGAAGAATAGAGAACAACGCTAGATACCATAGATCCGGTCTAGGCTAATTAGGCTAAGTTTAATGCGATTGTTAGGGGAAAAGATGTGCGCGAACTGTTTTTATTAGGTAGGCCTATGTCAAACTCAATAGAAGTTAATGGGTAAGAGTCGGATAAATAACTCTTTACTGCATGAAAATCCTCTATTGATGCACTCACCAGGTAATATTTCTATTGCCCGGCTATTAGCAAATATAAAAACTTCACAGCTTTTTGAAAATTTATACCAAAGGATTAAAAAAATTTCTCTCACGACATCTTGCTCAGATGCCGTTGTGAATAGGTACGGTATAATTGGTAGTTAACCTTCTTGTACTTGGATAACGAATTCATCCCACTGAAATGAAGCATTCGAAAAACTCTATGGCCTAAAAAAATACGACTATATTGACAAACTGGGTAATTTAGTCTACCCAGCAATCTCTGCCTAGAATATATAGGACTATATTGACAAACTGGGTAATTTTAATCTACCCAGCAATCTCTGCCTAGAAAAATACTACTATATTGACCAACTGGGTAATTTAGTCTACCCAGCAATCTCTACCTAGAATTATTGTTCCTTTATTACTCTATGTACACATACGGTATGCACACGCAGGCAGCAAGTCTAGGCCTATATCAATAGGTATTAAAAGGGTAAAAACAAACATACGGTACCGTCTGTTTTTATGTACCGGCGGCGTTTTCTCTGTGAAGCATTGCTGTATTTTCAGAGAAGAGCAAACCTGAACATGCAGTACCCTACCGAATGGCCAAGTGTGTGTGTATTATACACTTGCTACTAATCTCTACTGTGCGTCTAATATATTCGCCCTGCGACAGTATCATATATCGCAGATACACATCATTTTCGCAGAGTTGATGAATGCATCCTGGGTACGTCAGGCCAAGCCTAAGAACTTTTGTAGAGCAAATGTGAACACTGCAGAAGTACGTAGTTTTTGTTTTTGGTAGTTATTCCATTGAGCAGCTCGTTATTTTGTATAGGTATAATAATACGTAGTAGTTTCATTCTTATTCCATAGAAAAACTTTTCATGCTCAATCGTGTTCCTTCTATTCTATAGTAGGCTATTCAAAGCAGGCTACCCAAGTATGTAGGTGCCTATATTGTTTCTTGTACGCTGAAGCCTTTTTTGCTTTTCGCCTTTAGTAGTTATTATTTTTTCTACAAATCCTATATTAATATGCTTATCATCGAAGATATCTATCCTGCTGCAGTGGCGGAGCTCTCTGTTCAGCACGTCACCACTGTCAATTGGAAATCAATTATGCGTCAATCACAAAAGATTTCAGGTGTATGGCGTAAAAATCGAATTACCTGCAGCACAACTGTCCCTAAGTGATTGTGGGTTTATGTTCGGTCCGCAAGTGATTGACTTTTGGCAACCGTATAATTTGACATTCAAACGTTGTTACCTATGCTTACGGTGGTGGGGTGATAGCAGTGATATTGTTTTATTCTGCTATATTATGTGACTCGTTGTGTTTGATGAAGAATCTACGTATATTGGCTGCTTGCCAAGTATGGTAAAGGTGATGATACTGTTTCAGCCTGTTGTTTTATTTTAACGTGTTGTTTTTAATGTAGTGCATAAATAGGTCGTATGCCAAGTATAGTAGGGTGAAAGTAACGATGTAGGCATTGTTTTGTTTAACACTTTTTTTATATGTAGTGCTTGTATTGTTTCGCAATGTCTGCTTATTTGATAAGGTGAGAACAGCTGAACCTGTTGTTCCATTTTAATTTTGTAGCACGTTTTTAATATAACACATATCTATATTGGGCATTTACTCGATTGCATGGCGCTCAATGGTCAATTCTCTACCTGTCACCGTTTTTGCATCGTTTCCCTCTGACATTTTTAAAATTTAAAACTGTCTTATCACCGTGATGTGGAGTGGTATTAATCTTTCTATAGTGTGATGACGCCTTGAGATGTAAGTTCTATTTGTTTAGCATGTGCTAGGTACTTAATTTTTATTTATCCATTGTGATCACGCCCTGAGATTTTTGTTCTACCTTTAGATATTTAAACCCCTCAGGAGGCGTATAGGATGGGTCATATGGTTAGGTTAGCTTCGCCCATTATATGTTATGGGGAGCAGCAACCCAGGGGGTTCCGTAAGTTCCCATAGCAATTAGCTAGGCCTCAGGACGTGTCTTCCATGTCCACTTTGCTTCTCTCCGATTTCATACTCCTGTTGATGTTGCACAGTCTGTTCTTCCTTTTCTTAAAATTTCCCGACTTGCTGTTCCCATGCGCGTTCATCCTGTGTGGGAACACTCTCGTACATGGGTTCCACGTTTGTCTTGGCATATATAGGTACTACATGCCCCTTCCTTTTCCTCCCTTAGAACAGCTTTGTACTAAATTACGGAGGCTTAAACTATCTGCTATATCTATACCAGTTATTTAGATTGTAAACACCTAATCAATCAACCTATTCTTTCATATAGTGGTGAAATTTGGTGTGTTGTAGGGCTTTTTGTGGTATAATTTCCTATTAGATGCCCATACCCCTCTTGTCAACTGATGTATTTTTTCGTCTACTGGTGCGGTAATTGTTGGCAACAGTCAGGAGATTGACTCCATCGGTTGCTGCTGTAATTAATACTTCAAAAAATATGTATACATGATACGTGCATATTCTTAAGAATAACAAGTTATCGTACTGAATTTGTCACTCGCAGAGGGACGTTATAAAGGGCTAATCTTATGTTTATGTACGTTAACATAGCATGCCACCTGGAGCCTTCCTATAGTCTATGCAACGGTGTCGCCGCGTACCTAATACTTCCTTACAGGGACGTATAGGATGTAAAATAAATTGGTAGCCACTAGTCATTAACTGTGGAACGCCACACATTCGAATCTCCAGCCCGTAAAGAAAGTTGAGAAGATGTGTTCAGAACACATGTCGTGTGCAGAAATATGGAACACTAAAGTAGCAAAATGGGAGTCGGTTGTAGTCGTGATGCAACCGAAAGCTACACACAGGAAACACGTACACGATATGCCTGTGGTGCGAGCGGATAGGCGGCGTTGGAGCGTTACACAATCGCAGTTATTTATACTTACATTGACTCACACGTCCGTGCTCATGCATAGCGTGTTGCATTTAGTAATGATTATTACAACCCGTTAATTTAAAGACTCCCGACCCAAGGTTGTTTCCTCCTAGGAATAAAATTGCTTGTAACGTTCGTTAGGTAGGTAATACATCGCGCACTAGACGTTTGTTGTACGGTACGGTTCATTCTATAACATTTCTGACTTTGTTTATATTAGTTACCGTATAAGACGAGCGCGATATGAAATTTGATTAATTGCATCCAAACAGCGAGCGTTATAAAGGTTCAATCTTGT
Organism: Parhyale hawaiensis; assembly: GCA_001587735.2. Classification (NCBI taxonomy): domain Eukaryota; kingdom Metazoa; phylum Arthropoda; class Malacostraca; order Amphipoda; family Hyalidae; genus Parhyale; species Parhyale hawaiensis. The sequence continues at coordinate 4,981,300 of LQNS02278161.1, forward strand.
TTCGCAGGAATGTATCCCGCATTGACAATCAAGTTTCAATAAAATATAAGATTTGATAATTTGTTCTCCTGGTTTAGATTTCGGGCATTACTTATGGGTGACTTGATAAGTTTTGTGCCCGATGAGGTGTGTATACTTTGTGGTGTCATTACCGTACTTTCGGAATATTTTGAAGTTTTCGACATTCTGTTTTTTCTTCAATTGATGGCAAAAATTTCTCTTGTCTCTAGGGGAAGGCAAGAGAGTATTATTACCAACGTTATACGTAGGCTATGCCTTCTTCCAGCTTTGTTTTTTTCATGTTAGACTGGTATGACGTTGTGTATGGTTGCGGTTTTTCCAACTTCATATCACCAAGTGTCAGTTGACCTTTCAAATACTGTGCTTTCTATGGGAAATTGAATTTGGGTTCAGCGCTTCAGAATGAAGCATAAGTAAGCGATATCACGGCTCTGACCTATGCAAAAGCCAATGTGATTTCCTGACCCGAATGCAGCTTATTCCCAACTCCCCTTGACATTTCAAGGAACGTTATACTCCTCTGAAAATTCAAATCTAGGGTTACAGCACCAACGTAGTAGGTATGGCGGTGTGACATATACCTGAAGCCGTGGCCACTCCGCTCCATTTCCTCTTGCTTTCTAAGATCTCAGGTTTCTTTAAGTGGATGAGACAGAGTACCTCTTGTTGCTGACAGCGAAGTACCGCGACAGTGGCTGTTCCCGACAGTCTTCATCCAACGAGGCCAATCTTCTGAGTTGAAATCGTCCATCGGAGCTGTGCAGTGTGTCATTCTGGTCTGTCTGTAAATCTGCTTAATTTTTTTTGGGCGAACTTCTAGCAAATAGTAAGCTATATTTTTGGACTTAACCATTCAGGAGGAGCTGGACGTTCCTTAGTATAATTTTACGAACTTCTAGCAATAGGCTGTACGTCGTCATAGGCTGGAAACGTTCGGGAAGAGCGGTGTAGTTATCTCTGTTATTATTTAGCCTACATTTTCGTGTTTGCTATTTATATACAACTTAGCTTTAAGAATTTTGCGCTTAGATGTAGGTACAATAGATGATATTAAATGTCCGCAGAAGCTATGCCGAATGTCTAAGATATGTTTTCAGATTCATTCATTTCTTGGCTAAACCTGACTGAACACGAGCTTTCAAATGACTGTAGGGTCCATTTCTACAGTATATATTGAATTTTTTAGTTCGTCCAACAGATGAACTGCTGAGGTCTAGCGCTGTCGAGCGTTTACTTTACCGTACCTACTTAGTATAGTAAATTGTCGTGTTCTTTACCGCCAGGTACGTCGATCGTTAATTGTTACCAAAACCGCATATAAAATATATAGTTTTTTAGCTGCTTCAGCTTTAATTGTAAAGCGTTGATTCAGTAGTTGTTTTTAATTTTTTACAGCCAGACAAGCTATTCTTCTGTACTCTATTCAATCCCTTCCCCAAACCTCCATGCCAAAGAGCTGTTACTGACCCCTCGCACCTTCCCAACTTGACCCTCTTTGGTACGTCGCTTACCCTCACCTCCCCTCACCCATGCTGCCCTCACCGCCATATCTTACCATCATTCTCATTCAGTGGGGCCGGTGCGCCCTCTCGCCAGGGATCAGAGCGGCCCCCGTACGGCCCACCCTCCAATTGAGTTACGAGGCCCTGGCACCAAACTTCCTTCTTTTATTATGATGGCGATTATATAGACTGGCACTGCAGGCGTTGCAATGAATCCTGATACCATCGTTTTGTCTTATCGCTTAATTGCTCTGTCATTAGTGCCAACTCAAACGATCAAACGCCGAGCGCGCTCTCTAAGGGAGATGTCCTGTGCCCTGGTGTGTCTGGTGGTAGCCATGTCTTGTGGTGCCTTGGTGTGTCTGGTGGTAGCCATGTCTTGTACCCTGGCGTGTCTGGTTGTAGCCATGTCTTGTGTCCTGGTGTGTCTGGTGGTAGCCATGTCTTGTACCCTGGCGTGTCTGGTTGTAGCCATGTCTTGTGCCCTGGTGTGTCTGGTGGTAGCCATGTCTTGTACCCTGGCGTGTCTGGTTGTAGCCATGTCTTGTGTCCTGGTGTGTCCGGTGGTAGCCTTGTCTTGTGCCTTGGTGTGTCCGGTGGGCGCCATGTCCTATGTCTTGAGAGAACCTTTGTTGTACCTTTGTGTGTCTTGAACTTTTTATTTTACCAAAGAAAATTCCACTGCAGGAGTTCTAAACAACGATTTTGACTAATAGCTGACTCATTCAAGCAACTCTCAATGCACCTTAGTGACTGAAATAAATGCTCTAGTGGGCTCGTTGATGCATCTAGCATTTAGCTATATGAAAATTCTCTGACGCCTAGAACATAACTTAATAAAAATATAGATTATAGATGCATCCGCATTACTGTGAATACCTGCTCACACAATATATCTGCATATAAGAAAAATTTGACGACTTTAAATTTTCTTTAGTCAGATATTAGTATTGTTTGGCATTTTTCATAGCTTCTTCAGCAGAAATGAATGTAATGGCTAAGGCAATTTGCTGGATGAACTTCGCTCTGTAGCGCAGTAACAGCAAGTCTCTTCCACTTGGTGCGCCCATCGCTCCCAGACTGTTAGGTCCGCCAGTTCTGTGGCCAGAACGAAGTTACGTGCGGGAGTTTAGCTTCTATATCGAAGCTCCTTACCGCTAACTTGTTGCTCGCCTGATCCATGAGTGCCGGTCTGATCTGATCAACCTTGATCACACGCTCAATCGAACGCTTCCTGAACACCTGATCCAATTTCCATCGCCCCGTGATTTTGAAACGCCGGAGGTGCGCGCAGGTGAGTGCGGGGGCTGCTTACCTGAGGCCGAGCGTCGTGAATGGGACACCGCTCTAATGGGCGAAATTTTGAGGTCGCCATAAAGGAGTGCCGTACTTGGGACACGGCTTTGATACATCGTCCCGTGTGTGGGACATGGTTTTGATAGACATTTTTAAGCCAACCATAGGCGATTGCCTTGTATGGAGCACCGCCTTGAAACTCCTATTTAAGATGTCACATATATAGGCTACATGACGCGAATAATCTTGGTGTAATATTTGGGTCCCAGTGAAGGCCCGCCGCACGAGGGACACCGCCCTTATACGCTTATATAAGGTCACCCATAGAGAACATGAAGAGATTATAGAGTAGTCTGTGGGTGACCATTAAGAACTGCCGTGCGTGAGACACCGCCTTGGCACGCCTACAAGAATGCTATAGATGGAAAATGTAATACTAATTTGAAATAAAGCATTTTGGGTGCATCACCTGTGAGCGGGGGAGTACTGTGCTTGGAGTGAAACGGCGAATTGCACTTGCGACAGAGTATCATTCCTGGGCAGGAATTACGGCCTTGTGATGCCCATCGGGGCAATCGTCTGCCAGAAGTTGCAGACGATTGCTTTAAGTGGATGACGTGCTGGATTCACAGAATAATCAGCCAGAATTCCAAGCTTCTAACTCTTGACGTGTCATAGGGCCTACTATATTTGCTCGGAATTCATACGCTCTAAGTCATGGTTTCGTGCACCACGTCAGCTTCTATCACTTACTGTTTTATTTATTATTTGCTCGGCATTACTTACTGTAGATACTCGACCATCCTTACCTGTCGTACTTGAAAATACGGAGCGAAACGTGACTGTCCCATGTCTGGTTCTCCTGTGGCAACATCCCGCCTCAGCTTCACTCACGAGTCATTCCCCGGCTGATGAGCATCTTTGAAGCGAAAAAGTCAACTTCAGGCTCTCGGTTTGATGGAAGTGGAAATGAAATTTGGGCTTTTTCTTTTCTGTAAAAGTGTTTGGTAGGATTCCAGGAATCTCTGAATGATATCAGGGCCTGACGTGTTGACTCAGGCTGGCCTGGTCTCTTCCAAACCTCGCTGGAGCCTCGCCGCCTTCTTCTTCTTCTGCCCAGCGTCGAGCGAACGAACGGAATTAATTTGGCGATTTTTGCCCAAGATATTAGTCCTGTTCTGGCGGTGACCTCTTCGTTCTCAGTGTAATGAATCTCGTGAAATTTTTATGACGTGCGATTGCCAGGTTTCCTTTTACAGCGGGTGATATTTGCCCCGCAGTTCCCCTGGATTATTTGCACAACTTTTGCTCTTTCGGACGGATTCAGTTTGGCTGCTTCGGATGTCTTTCAGCTCTAGCGGCTTCACTCGAATGTAATATGAGACGTCGAATCGAGGCTCGAACTGGAGTCCTGACTCGATTGAAATCCAGTGGTACAGACTGCAGAGTTAAGTGCTGATTGAGTCATGGCTCTTGTGTGTATTGAAATTTACCACGAGTATCGAAGAATCATCTGTCTTTCTGCATAGTTCCATCCGTAAATGAGATTAACAACTACAAGGTATTATGTTACAAAGTTCATGTTGCTTTGTTGTGAGGATATTTGTTAGCTCTACTATGCAAGTTTACCATAGAAACTACGGGTATATATGTAGCTAACTTGTCTATACCTACTGTAGTGACACGCTAAGGCCTACGACGGCCATGCCGCTGATGCACCTCTTCCTCTCGAAGTGTTCATCTTTTACTAGAAACTCTAGCACTTGTAAATTCATCCTTAGAGATACGGTGGGCTATCGCCATTTCTTTTACTAAAGACGGACGTACATCATCAAAATACAGAATACAGTTTGGGTAGAACCTGGAGTGGACAGCTGCTTGAAGCTGTGGCGTGTCGCTACCACAACCTGAAAAAAGGTTACCGTAACCCGTGAGAACGCCATCTAGCGACGAACGGAATAAGCTCAAAAATTTAAAATTCAGTTTCATTCGAAATTTTCTCATTGAAAGTTTCAAGTACCCGATCTAATTTACGTACTCTGGTGTAAGATGTTCATTTGTTACGTATTTGAATGAATTTAGTGCTCCTCTTATTCAAAATAGACGTTTGTGCTCGGTGACTTACTTCGCCGTAACTCGTGTCGCAGTCGTCAGGTGAGCTCTGATTACGACACGGGTTGCGACTGGCTGGGTCACCGGTGCTACGCGATGTAGCACCGGTGACCCAAAAAATGCTCATTGCGACACACCCTTGATGTTTGAACAAATCAGATAATCGAATTAGTTAATGAGACGTTACTGAATTACGACAATAATTATTTTTCCCACGTTATTTTAATTAATATCGACTGTGTTTTACCGTTTGTTACAGAGACAGTTACTTTGTATCGATTTAATGTAACTTAACATAACGGGACCCCTACAATGTTCACTAGGGTAAGTTCGTGGGTATCCAAGTTACGACTCGACTGGTTATAATTACGATCTGTGCTAGTATTTCAAGTGCACGACCGCGCTGGGTCAATACACAATAGTCTGTTGTGTTGCGTTTACTAAGTTGAGGATCTGAAAATTCTTGTCAGTTCTTTTCATGAACTTTGACGTCGCCTTTTTTTTTTGAGGAAATTCAATTCCTTGTTCAAATAACTTTGTAGGTGCTCTGCATTAGTAATCACGTCACTTGCCCTTTCTTTTTCCATTACTTGTTGGTTAATTTTTGCAACTTAACTTCATATAGACAGCGCTATCAGTTTTTCCTTCATTTATACAGTTGCATTTTAGATTGACAGTCCAAATGCAATTCCAATAGTAACAATGCCCAATGCAGTAGCAACTGGGATGGCTATTTTCAGGGTACACAAGACACAGTTGCATATTTTGCTTTTCTAATGCCCAATGCAATGTACCAAGCAGATTGTCACACTCGGTATTAAATAACGTGCTAACTGCAAATGAAGTGTTGAGTCCAATAATAGGTTAGTATGGTTGATAGTTCGTACGCTGTGCCACACGCTACACCAAATGAATTGTCAAACGCAGTGTTGTAGTCTGTGTCCGGTGTTGTAGGAAATATGATGCCTAGTTCACTGAAAAATAAAACTTCAGATTTTGGCTACCCGTTCAAATACAGGGATAGACATATATATTTTACTTATAGATGACAAATCAATTGAAAATTGAAGAATTTGACGAGAAGCAAGACAGTTAACAGAATTTTGTTACCCACGACGCGTTTCGCTGCACCTGAGCGATAATAAGTATATAACCGCAAATTCGGTTGTGAGTCATCTACGATGCCAAACTGCTGTAGGCACTGCACTGGCAAAAATTTAAAATGCAATGGCCAATAACAAAGCTCTGTGCAACACACTTGCTAAATTAAATACCAAGAACGATCATAAACAGTGTAATACCAAATAAAATGCTAACTACTCGGTACAATGCCAAATACAAGGCTAACCGCAGTTTATAAGTACTGTAGTAGGACTACTTTTAAGTTTCGAGAGTAGCACTTGATATACCTATCGAAGGCAAGGCCGCATACAACACAGTAAGTACGATTTGGGTAGTTTGGTACATTGACCCAACCTAGTGCTACGTACCATGCCAATTAAAATATTAGGCACAACTACGCAATACATACACCATATACAATGTTAGCTAAGTACCATACAAAATGCTGTATTATACTAGGGTGCCTGGCCGTCGGAATAACTGCAGCGAAAGTGTATTGAACTCATTCCTTTTGGCTGTCAAACAGTGAGGTAAAAAAAAACAGAATTTGGGAAGTGGCTGTAATTGAACATGATACATGATAGTATGTTAGCTAGCTACAGCGATTGGTATATCTAGCTTGGTCAAGTAGTGAAATGCTCAACTTCAAATTTGGAGTTTACTCTTCGAAGACAGCTTCGTCTCTAGTTCAGGCGAATAAACTTCTACTATCTCTATGCCATGCCAATAACAATTCCACACACAATGCGGCGTACCGTATCATCCCAAATGCAATTCCACACACAATGTTGCGTACCATATCATCCCAAATGCAATTCCACACACAATGTTGCGTACCATATCATCCCAAATGCAATTCCACACACAATGTTGCGTACCATATCATCCCAAATGCAATTCCACACGCAATGTTGCGTACCATATCATCCCAAATGCAATTCCACACACAATGTTGCGTACCATATCATCCCAAATGCAATTCCACACACAATGTTGCGTACCATATCATCCCAAATACAATTCCACACACAATGTTGCGTACCATATCATCCCAAATGCAATTCCACACCCAATGTTGCGTACCATATCATCAGAAATACACAAATACACAACCTGCCGTACTCAATGCTAGATACGACACCAAATACACTGTTATATACACTACGCATCATAATATACACATTGGCTGCAGCGCACCACCTGACCAAAATAAAGGCCCGAAAGTTTCCTCTCTGACAAACCTCACTTAGGACAGACAGTCTAAAAGTGAAGGTTTGAAAGCTGCCCCGCGACGAATGAGCTCATTTGATGATGTTAATGAGGCTTGGCGCGAGCGGAAATTCCTCAACTGTTCCCTCCAAATCTCACCTGCTGCATAAGTAAGGAACTTTTATGCCATGAGAAGCTGCCCTAGAAAACCTCCGTAATTTGCTGGCGATATTTCTTGAAATTTCTTTGGCCGCAGCGAGGTCAGCTGGAGTGTTGCTGGAATGGGTCTCAAGCTAACGGCGTCTCTGGATAGATATTGTTTTGCACAAAGAAGATTGTGAAAAATTATTGTGTGTAGTGGATTGTTCGATCGGAAATCATTATACTGTAGTCGGAGAATTAAGCCAGAGATGTTGGATTGAGCACCGAGATCTAATTATGTACACTATATTTATTAAAGGAATCTACCTTAAATTTAGTCCGCAAAAACCAAAACTTGCTCTTTTGGGTAGGTATACAGTTTCGCCACACTAACTCGAGAGTTCTCTGGGTGGTCGAAGGTTGCTCTGGATAGATTGTATTTTGCTTATGATGGCTGCTGAAACAGTCCTTGAATGTGAATGAAATTCTCGAATTGGTCTCAAGCCGACAGCTTACGTGGTTAGATAGGTATAATCTTGTATAGGCTATAGGTACCGTATATGACAGGTTACCTACTCGAACGTCAGTGGTTTCAAGGGTATCGCATATAAAGGGCTAGTATTCTTACCTACCTTTTGCAAGAGGGGTAGGGCAGATAATATTGGAAAAGTATACAAGAAATATGATATTGGATATAATATACACATCTGGTTTTTATTGCATGTTAGCGTATTCTTCATTTTCCAGGGTATAACAGCATATTGTTTTATCTAGCGTGTAGTTCAGTTTGTTGATGCTATAGCTAGGTTGTATCTAAATTGTTCTTTTCGCTTTCCACGTTTCACGTGCTAGGTTTTCTTGAGCCGAATGTATCTGACGTGTCTTGGTATGTTCTTCCTCTGATGTGCTACGTATGTTCTTTTACTGTAAGCGAAGATATTATATTTTTTCGCTGGGATATTCTGTCGCGCAGGTTCGGTGTGGTGCATGAGTTGCATTTTGCCGGGAATTCCCAAGGGACGGCGCTCTGTTTACGTTCTGAAATTGCTTGGGAATCCAATACCTGCTGTTTCAAAATGATCTGTCCGATTTGGAATCACTATATATATCTGTACAACCAAGAGTTGGAGGGCAAGTGAAGCATTATTAAAATGGCTGGCAAATGGCTAAGCCATTGCTTAGCTCCACTTCTGTGTAATGTTCCATTTATGTTTTAGGTCCTAGTTTTATGAAATGTTCCAATTTTGTGTAGTGTCCCATTTTTGTGTTACGTCTCAGTTCTGTGTAATTTCACACTTTTGCTTAATGTTGTTCAGTTGTGTAATTCAGGTTTCATCAGGGGTTCCGCAAGGTAGCGTGCTTGGCCCACTTCTGTTCTCAATTTACATCAATGATCTCGAGCTTAACATCCGTAGTAAAATCAGTAAATTTGCGGATGATACAAAACTATGTCATCCTACAATG
>LQNS02278161.1:4991128-5007086 GCA_001587735.2 Parhyale hawaiensis
TTTTTCTCTTTCGTCTTCCATTTTTTCTCCTCTCGTTTCTCCATTCCTCTACATCCTACTAATATAATGGCAATAGCTCATAGAGGGCCGGGGTGTAAGTCCCGGTGTCTCTTTGGGAATGGGCTTTTTGGTTTGTCTACTGCCGCCTATCTAATCTAATGTCTCACTTTTGTGCAGTGTACATTATCAAGAAAATAGTGTTTGGCATATTTAAGTTACGTACTCATCCGTTTAAGAAATTGTTTTTGACTCCATTAATAGTTGTTGTTGATGCCTGTTGGATACGTTTGTAGCGGTGTTTATTAAACTGATAATCTGTTATTTGTATCTAGCACCCACGTGTATGTATGCCGTACCTTAAATTTAGGGTCAAATTTCATTTTCCACGAAGATTGCGGTGTCCGTTCCACGTTCCTTGATCTGCTTTCATGCACTATCTCGATTATGTCGCACAGGCTACCGCTTTTATTGGAACTAAGGTGTCGGTTCATCTCACCGTCGGAGTTACGCACAAAAAGCTATGTATACGGTCCAGCTTCTTGTCTCAAGTACAGACAATCCGATCTCGTGTGTAAGGAGCCGTAAGAAGTCCTGATCTGGCAGCAACTTTGTGTTTTGACTTGGGGAGTTTCTTTTTAGGGTGTCGTGCCCCTGCAGGTTGGACTCCGGGTGGGGGAGGCGTGCACTCGATTCTTACGTGGAAGTAAGATCTGTCAGAGCGCTAATCTCTTCTTAGTGCGGCTTACCTGCGGCTTTGACTTGCGATATTTTGTTAGGATTGGAGAACTTGAGGGGCACGGAACCGAAGCTCCCGAAGCAAAAGCAAGGCTGCCGAGTCCTTCTCATTGACTATATTCGATTTCGAATCTCACTCCTGGGTCTCTCCAGCTTCCAATTCCCAACTCCGTGGACTCAAAAAAAAAAGCCTCCGACACTTAGAAACTGCGTCTTCGATTCCAATGCTTTACAAGATTGGTCCACTTTCACCAACTCGGACAAACCAGCTTTCAACTTCGACACCTGGCCTCTACAAGTGTCCGATTCCTACCGACTCACTTCGAGGCCTAATCTGCGACCCTGGACACAAGGCATGTTCTGGTGGTGCTACTCATGTCGATGTTACCGCTGATCTCCCTGCGTGACGTCACTACACCCGTGACCAGGCGTTGGCTTCAAGGTACAAGACCTGTTCACGTAACAGGAGTTGAGCCGAATTATTAAATTACTACCGGCCTCTTTTCGTGACGTCACACCCGTGAGCAGGGGGGGGGTACCTTAGTCGAAGTCACGAAGGCCTGTTTGCAAGGCAGGACTGGGGTCGAAATAAGGGGAACCACTGGTGTTTAGCGAACACCATTGCTGCCTTTTGTAATAACTTAGGTTATATTTCTCAGCGGGGTTTTTGTTGTTTCTGTAGATAGTTTGTAACTTTCACTGCGTACGAAGGCGGGTGAACTGCAGTGCCTCAACCCCTTGCCCTGCGACTGAGACATGCTCTTGTAGGAATAGCATTATAAAAATAATTGTCTTGTCCCTTGCCCAGTAAAGGTTAGCGTCAGATGTATTTGTTGTGCGCGTTTGGTGGATTTGCGCGATCGATCGCGCAAATCCACCAAACGCGCGCAACATATTCACCATGTAGGCTGACGGTGGTCCGTCCCATTCGGAGAGCGTTTCTGCTTTTATTTCGTTACAAGTTTCGTCGCTGAACAGTTCTGTATCTTGCTTGCATNCGATCGATCGCGCAAATCCACCAAACGCGCGCAACATATTCACCATGTAGGCTGACGGTGGTCCGTCCCATTCGGAGAGCGTTTCTGCTTTTATTTCGTTACAAGTTTCGTCGCTGAACAGTTCTGTATCTTGCTTGCATCGCATTGGTTGTGTCATCCTTGTAGTCTAAACTCTACAATCTATATTCCTATTCCATATGACATTAAAAACAGTTGGGTAGAACTTTCGCAACTGGTACATTTTTGAGGGGGGCATGGGGGAGCCCAAAATGATCAATTGTGGTTTGAATGTTCTGAAACTTGCTCAAAATATGTATTTTTTAAAAAAGAAACATATTTTGTTCCTAGAATTTTCTTGATTTAGGTCTTAGTTTTAAAGATAATTGGGTTTAAATATATGAATATTTTGAAAATTTCAAACTAATAGAATTCTATGAGTTTTCATGCTAGAATGAAAACTCACTGAGTTCTACTCGTTTGAAATTTTCAAAATATACATATATGCCATTATTTATAAACCCCATTGTCTCAAAAACTAAGGCCTAAATAAAATAATTGCACGAACAAAATATGTTTCTTTTTCAAAAGTATATATTTTGAGCAACTTTCAGAAAAATCAGTCCACCATTGAAAATTTTACCCCCCCCATGCCCCCCCCCTTAAAAATGTACCAATTGTGAAAGTTCTACCCGACTTTTTTTAATGTCCTCATCATATGGAGTAGGAAAATACATGATAGAGCCGTGAAAGAGAAATGTACACAGACACCTCCCTAGAGCCTGGACTATTGATATCTATTTAAGGATCGATTCACCCATTTTTCGTTCATGCGCTTTTTACCAAATCGAATATTGTACTAATAATGCAGCAAAAAAAAAAAAAGAAAACTCGTCTGAGAGCTTCAGTTTCTGGCTCTTGTATTGCTGTGTTTTAATTTCTTATTCTGTTTACATGAAAAATAATAATTTAGCAGTCTATTTTGTAATCAGTAAAGCACTATCAGTATCAGTACTACATAATAATTCACGTCGTGTTTTTATTTATAAATATATTTATATCTTTCCTGTCTCGCTCTATGGGAATAACATTGGAAGAAATTCGAAGCTGAAGAGCACGGTGCGGTATCTATGATACGGTGTCGGAAAATCGGGCACAGTTGGCGAGAGCATGTAAGATACATAAATGAACTTCATATTAGGATGTTATGGACTTTTACAGACATTAGATTATATTAGGCCAGCCACGTTTTCGATTGATGAACTTGAACGCACCTGGATGAACGTGTCTGTGAATGTAAAGGTGCTACCGGCATGTGGGCTACGCCAAATATATATTCTTGCATACAGATTGTTGAACCTTCCTCTGAGAAGTCTTTTGAAGGATTGATAACAGAATAAAAACGGGGTTTTTACTGACGCACCAATTTTCTCCCGTATTTTTTTTTATGACGGCGTGGGCTACTTCATATACATTATAATGTACTTGTTCCTCCCTACGTTCCTTCCTTAGTATGACCGTTACGCTTTCACAATTGAATAAGAGAATATTTTACGGTATTTTTGATGCCATCTCAATAGGGAAGAACCGTAGCCAAGCTTTCTTTTATTAAGCTGCTGTTGCTCACGGGCCATAGTTAGATCTGCTGTCAGACGTTGATCTTGTTTCACACTTCGTATCACCGAGCTTTGTATGCATGCTAAGGTCTAGGGTATCATTGCAATGAAGATCGGCGTTTTCATTCTGTTGAATTTCCGCACGCTCCAGCTCTTTGTAGCTCTCTTCCAGGTCTTTAAACTTCGCCGTACAAAATCATCGATGTTTTAAACGGCCCGAGCTATGCATACTTATAGTAGCTGTCTGTATCCTGTCTAGGAACGTATGTATATTAAAACGAAACCTTGCCAACTAACTTGCAAATATTCTTGCGAAAATATTAATGGAATACCTGGCTATGTCAGTAGTTAGTTATTAGCTGCCCACTTACAAAGAAATTGGGCGATGAGACAACTATATCGAAGGAAAGTAGCGGGAAAATATCAAGTAAGAGAGAACCTGCATAGATTAAGAGAAGCCAGCTACTGATAAATTGGTCAGGTGTGTGCGTTAGTGTTTACTGCCTATTTAACGCATACATAAACAATGAAAAAATAGCAGATTCTGAGCTCTGATACCTCCGCCAAGCATTGTAATGATAATGGAAAATTTACGTTGGTCCTGAAACTATATTTCTTTTTGATAATTACCAAAATCTGGTCATTTGTACCCCATGACGTTAATGACAGTTTGTGTAATTTTATTGAAGAACCGTTGGTAACTTTTCCAGTTGAGTTCTAGCAAATACTAAACCTTACAATAAAACACAGATACCAACAAACTGATCATCACCAAAATTTAGTAATTTATATTCTCTAACGTTTTAAACAAATCCTTTGAATTTAATGAAGATCCGTGCATAACTTTTAAAGTTATTTTCTGGTAGACATAAGAACAAACATCGACTAAAGGACTGACTGACCATAAAATTTCGGCCAGCCGCTCTCCGTAATATTCCCCAAAACTACTGCAAGTTTCATGAAGATTTGTTCATAAATGTTGGAGTCATGTTACCAAAAAAAAAAAAAAAAATGCATGTGGACGGGTCGTCGCCAAAAGTTAATCATACATATATACTTGCATGCCAAACATGTCCTGTAAATTTCATAACAATCATCCATATCTTCTTTAGTTTTGTTGATGACAGATATTAAAACTTCGACAAAAAACACAGCCTCCTTGGCGAAGGTAACAAGTTACTACCGAAGAATTTAAAGGGCTTTTGCAATTAAATGAATGAATGAAATAAGTTATGTAGATAGAAGAGAAAATTTATAAGAAATTGAAAGGAAGCGAAGATTTAAGAAACGCAGTCATGAAAGGCGAACTACTGCGTTTTAAAGGAATGTGAATAGAAAGTGCGTACGTTAAGTTGTTTCGGTTAGTTGACACGCGTTGGGTTAAATGAAGAACGTAAAGTTAGCTGAGAAACGTTGCAATAGACAGAGTTGTGTTAGATTTGAGTGTGAGCTGTGAATGTTAAAGAGTAGACGAGGAGCGTTAGTTCGACGGGAGGCGTGAGGTTGGAGGAGGAATGTTTGATTGCGTGACGCGCGTTAGGCCAGAAGAGAAGCGTTCTGATGGATGATTAGCGTTAGGTTAGATGATTAGAGGACGTGTATCAGGTTACATGAGTATAATGTTAGAAGAGAAGCGTTAGGCTGGGTGAGGAGCGTTTGTTTCGATGAGGCGAGTGAAGTTCAATAGAGCAGCGTAAGATGACGAGTAATTTGTAAGAGATGGTGCTTTGTGTCTTATAAGGAGCTTTAGGTCGGATGAAAAGCGTTAGATTATTATTCTTATATTTGTTGTTTAAGCTTCCCTAGATAAAACTATGGTGATTCAAGAGAGGAAAAGGAAGGGACATGTAGTAGTATGTCGATAGAAATGGGGCACCCATGCACGAAGGTGGACTAGCTCGCATAGGAACAGCAAGTCGGGAAAGAAGAGGAAGAACAGATGAAAGTAACATCCGAAGTACGAACTCAGCAAGGACGCAGAGTGGGTACGAAAGACGGTTGTCCCAAAGGTCAGGCTAAGGTAACCTACAAAACCCCTCTGGGGGCGCTACTCCCCATGACATACGGTAGGATAGGCGAGCCTAACTAACCTAACCCTATAGCCTATGGCCCATCCTATGCCCCCTGAGGGGAGTTAGATTAGTTGAGAAGCGTTAAAATGGATGAAAAGCGCCATGTTGAGTGATGAGTGTTAGTTTGGTTGAGAAACGTTTGGTCGGGTGAGAGGCCTTTGGGCAGCGTAAATGGGCAGTGTTACAATAGACGACGAGCGTTAGGTTGGCTGAGAAGCGATTGGTTAAATGAGGAGCGTTATTTTTGATGAACGTTAAGTTAGATTAGAAGCGTTAAGTTCGACGAGGTATGTTAAGTTAGATAGAGCAGTGGTAAGTGAATGGTTAAGGCTGCTCGAGATAGATAAGGTGTGTTGGGTTAGGTAAGGTGCACCGTTACGTAAGGTAAAGTTGGTTGGGGAGATGTGGGGAACAGGTGGTGCGGTATGTTCTTAGACTCACATGGACCATCGGATGTATGACTGGTGTTAGCTTATACGATATATATTAAGGTAAACGGACGTTGTTGAGTTGGACAGAGTTCGTCAGGCTTAAGTGACTGGCGTTAACTTAGACGGTGTGGGTTCCATTAGAAGAGCTGCATTAAATCAAAGCTAATTTGAATTATCGTAGAGTAACGTGGGTCTGTTACATTTTAAAAAGTAAAGACATTTAACAACCGTTGAATTTCCACGGGTCCCGCTAGTATTTTATACAGTGCTAATATCCAGTTTTTCAGGCGGAGCCCGGCACAACAGACAACAGTATTTTCCAAAGTATGTACTATTTTTCTGCCGTCATTTATATTGACGGCCCGGGCCACTAGTATGTTACAATCAGCATAGGTAACCCTCAAATTCTTTTGGAAAGAAACCCGCGAGGTGCGGCTGGTGCACATCCTTTTACATTGGAAAGGCTTAGGTGCCACACACGTTAGTTGGGTCGGTGTTTCATACCCACGTCGAGCATGAATGCAGGCTTTCAAGTCAGCCATGAATGACATCCTAGTTGATTTTCCTTGGCAGCGCTTCGGGCGGCCCGAGGTTACTCCATGTTTCATTTGAGTTTAGTGACCAGTCTATGGATGCCCTGATGTGTAGTTTTTTTTTATAATAATAATAATAATGACAGTCCATGTTGTAGGCAGCATAACGTGTCAGGCGATACTATAACAGTACATCAATCTGTATCATAACCGATTCTGTTTCCTATTACCTCCACTAAAAGCGAAGTCCTCATTAACGCCAAGTAGCATCAATGGCTGACTCTAAAGGCAGCGCCTTTTCTCCTGGAAACGTATATCATTTGGCCGATATTGGCTCAAAGCTCAGTGGAGCTGTTGTTAATTATTTAAAGCCTGATCACCTGAGCCGTTCGTTGTCTCATCCTTGACCTCGGCAGTCCACCGTTGATCTGTCGTCAAATCTCTTTGTATCGATTGCTTCTGTGAGATGCCTCGGCCTAACGGACTACTGCCAGTCCATTTCTTTACTGTGAACTGTAGTGGGCAGATAGGACTGGAAACAACCTATACATGAACCTTTATTGTGAATTGTACGGCAGACCTGGGTGGAGACTACAAGGACCCATATTGTGAACTATATACAGATGGGGTACAGACTTACTTAACATGGACCTTTATTGTGCTGTATTGTAGACAGGTCTGGAGACTCTACATGGACCTGCATGGACCCTTATCGTAGACAGGGCTGCAGACGAGGTGGACCTATGACTATAAAGGTACAAATAAGCAGGATCGGCGTGTGGGTAATGGATAGTAACAATTCTGTTGTAAACAGAGGATAACTACTGACATTAGCTTTGAACATATACTGTATAAGTTTCATGAGAAAATTAATGAAAAAAATCCTTTAATTAACTTATCGATAATATGGATTGAAATTACGTGGTGCTACTGCCCGACAAATTCCATGGTCGAATGAGGCAACCCTGCCTGAACCAAATTACCCGAGTGGCTAGAACTGAGGTGAGGTTTATAGGTATCAGCTTATTATTCCTCTTCTCTGACGGCTGGGAACATGAAAAATACATGGACTTGTCAATGCACCCTAATGGATCGTATCAACTGGAACTTGGTATCTACGGGAGGACGGTTCAATTTTCCGGCAAGAAATGCCCCTATGAGTTTTCTTTACTCTAGAACTCTAGTACCTACATTTTTCTAAGGATGGTTTCGTTTTCTTTCAGCTGAACGTTGTAATGACTCGAAAAGTTCGTGGCTGACAAAAACGCCAACGTTCGTAAAATTTATGAAATCAAGAAACTTGATTTATGCGTGAATATATATATATATATATAAATAATATCCATCCGTAAGTTCTACGATTTGGAACAGGACTGTGCGTGGTAAGGAGTTCTGCCTGGAGAGATTTGGATGTACCTGGAAAGTGAGGCGATAGAAGTACGTAATATTCTCGTGATTACACAATATGAAATTTTAAAAGCTACGAGCGTTTGAAACAACATAATCAGTCAACTACTAGTAATATAGAACCTATGGAGATTTAGCGCGGGATTTTAATGTCAGTTACTGGTGCTAAAATCTGCAGACATATGAAACAGGATTGGCATATCAGCTCCTGGTGGCTGGAGCTTGTCTGTACCTATATGACTTACAGGCACAATTGTATCACCTATTAGTGATCGGACAGGGACAACCAGTGATATCTATATTCTATACGGGGGCATTGGGAAAAGGATTTTAATATATATTTTCCTAATTTTGAGTAATAGACAGCCTGTGCCTCCAAAATTTAGGCCACATGCTCATCAGCTGCTATAGTGATCCTGATAAATCTAGTGGCATTAGGAGCATAGCCTATTTTAAGCATCACTATCCTCTTCACAAGGCTATGTATAGTGCCGCAAACAGTACCCTGCTGTGACCTAGCAACGGGAGGGCAGAGCTATATAGGTGAGGGGAGGTGAGGTGTTCCTTAGATGGGAAACACCGCCCTGACACGGTGCGTGTATAGAGGACGACGTCGCGTGCCGCCTATTTCTGACGCATGGGAGAGGACGCGTGAGTTGCTTTGGGGTTCTTGCGTGTCATTTTGATTTGTTTGTTCGGCATTAATTGGTAATTTTTTACTAAAAGAAAATGCTATTGTTTGTACCGAATATCTTGACCAGCTATCCTTTCTGTTGGTAATGAATACTAAATATGATTTTTTTTTGTGGGGCAAATGGGTTGTTATATGTGCTTTTTCTATTGGGCTAGAATGGGTTATTGCATATGCTCTGGTAGGTAGTAGGGCAAAATATCTTCAAAAATGCCAACGCCACCGAATGGATTAATTGTACTTGTTAAACATAATACGATGTTCGTCTAGGATAGAAAGGATGAATTTTGCTCTTATCTTAGAACAGCCAATATTGTCTCCGGCTGGTATCGAAACATGGTTATTTTTTTCCGCTAAAATGTATTTCTAGCACGACAAACAAGGGTAATTATGCTCCTTGCAACAGCGTGAAGCATCATCTCATCTTAGGAAAAAACTGGGTTAATTATTGTATCCAAAGAAGCCCAAGAACATCTCACCCATTCATGAGCTCCTGGAAGTTCATTTCCTGCGCCTCTCGCGGGGTCACCGCAAAGTGCCAAAGTAATTCCGCCGTTCATTTCTCTGCGCCAGTGTTCTTGTTTCTTCTTGTTGTTCTGGCTGCCGCCAGCCTACCTCGCCTGACCATGCAGTCTTGGTGTCTTGCAAACGCCAGCTTTTTTTATTTAGTGAAAAAAATTTTACCCGTACTTAGTTTGTGCGAAAATCCACGCTGACATTTGCTAAAATTTTGGGATTTTCCTGGACTGGAAACTTGGATTTTTGGCAATGTAGGCGCTCATAATGCAGCTAAGGAGGATGATTATAATATAAACAAATAAAATTGTAAAGATAATAATCATCATATGGTGAATCTCGTATAATTAGTGCCTCATAGTCCATACCTTCCCTAACGGAGTTTCTTGTGGCCCCCGAACTTGTTGTACGATTTTATAGTTTAGCACGCAAACGCATGGTTAGTGAGTCTCCTGAAGCTCTAGGATAGTGCGGTAGGGACTTTTAATTAATTTGCGCAAAGATGTTATTAAAAATACAAATCATTCACATTGTAATTATCCTTCCAAACTGTATATTTCATGCAGGAATTGCAAGATTGAATATGTAATAAATTGAAGGTAAGTTGGGTGTCTGTGCGTCGAGGATTCAGTTGGCCGCGTTGAACAATCAGCGTCTTGCGAGTGAATTTATCTTTTGAAAAAATTACGCGAACATCACGCCCGCACATATCGCAGTGCATTGATTTTCCGATTTCGTTTGTGTGTAGGTAAATAACGTAGGCTTAGACTTGTAGGAAATTATATCTTTTCTTCTTTACTTAAGGAAACCTATTGTGTAGGCTGTTTGGATCGCACGCACATACATATAACTATGTACTCTTTGTCTCTTTCGAAACGTTTTCGTATATAGGGCCTATTGTAGTGCCTAGAGGCACAAACAATTGTATTACAGCGATGAAACCGCTGCTATTAAGATCTCTCTTTATTTATTTTGAACCTCGAGCTGGCCAATACGATGCCTCATATGGCAGAGGGATCAGCTCAACTTGTCTGACCACCAAATTGTCAATTTTTACAATTCATTGCTCCCTGCCAATAACATAAAAAAAAAACTCGATTCCTCGCGGAAACACTCAGCCCGCTACATAGCACAAGCTTTGCGAGAATGTTCAAAAAGTCACTGAACTGCGAACAGACATTAGTCACCGACGCACGAGTATAGAGCATCATACTGTCGTCCATACAGCACAGTTTTCGCTTCGTTTCACCTGACTGTAGCAATAAAGTTGGCAACAGAAGCTAAATTTCGCGTTATGCCACACTAACATTACAGCGTGTCCCACATCCACCATAATTGCAGTGGACGTGTGGTGCAACAGGGCGAGAAGCACTACGGTTATGACCGCTACTCGTCTGCCGCAAATTTTCTGACGATTTCTTTGGCTGCTGCTGCTGCGCTCCTTAGCGATGCCTTCCCTTGACTAGATGTGCTTGTATTTGCTTCAATGTTTCGTTTTTATTGTCCAGTAAGGTGAAAAGGGCATAGGCGTAGAGCAGCACACGGGATGAGTAGTTTTCCACAACTCCTATGCATGTTGTGCTCTTTAGTGCTACCTTCTGTTTACTACTCATGCCTGTAGTTATTTATTTCAGTGTCTAATACTTTCAATTCAGTTTGATGATCACAATTGATTAAAAATGTCGTAGGCTACTGTGTCTGAGACTAATGCAGGATGTCACTTTTGTACCTACCAATTGCTATTCATGTTGCGCGGCTCCTTAGTGCTGCCCGCTATTGACTCGTAGCACCTGTGTTTACCTCTAGGTCTTTCTATGCTACCTACTGCGCCTCTGTGTACGGTTCAGGAGGCCTCACAAATATCCAGACTGTAGTAGGGATTTCGAGTTCTGTAATACTCAGTGCAGTCGTGCCTTTCTTCAGTGATGCCTCTCTGCACCTTCATGTTCATCATGTACTTAGGTTTGCATCTACATGCATGGGTTGTAAAAGTCGTTGGTACGATAAGCAGAGTGATTTTTTTTAGAGGGGAAGGGGGTTGCAGCACTTCCTAGTAGGCACTGCCTGTTATTGATTTTCTGTGTGCTTGTGCTTGTTGTATCTGTGTCTTATGCAGCTCCGTTATTGATCTGAGAAGCTCAAAGAGTTTCAGAAATATTAAACGAAACCAGTAGGGTTTTTAAGAGTATTCAATTTTGTACAGGCTGGACCATGATTTGTTGTCTGATTTTGGTTTTCTCCTACTCATCGACTCCGTTATGACTGAGAAGTTCGTAGGTTGTTGTCTGGTTTGGGAGACTGGAAATGGAAAGTTCAGGTGTACCAAATATTGTAGTGGATTTTCTCGATTGCTACTCTCACCAAGAGGCCCTGCCTGCTGCTATTGACTCGCCATGCATGTATTTACGGTGAAGCACATTGCCTACGTCACGGACAGGATCATAGCCCTTGAGAATCCTTGACCACGCTCAGTGTCTATAAGAAAGAGCTTTCTGCTCTGCGAAGGTTTCGTTAGTTGCTGTACACCTTACATCGTGCGACTTTCTATTCCCATGCTGAGCCTCCCCAAAACGATTTTTCGTTTGCCCTCGAACCTTTTGTGTTGCATTTTTAGCTCTTGGAGCGGCCGTGAATCCTGCGAGGGTGCACTAACCAGTTGGTGTCATATACTTCACGATGGTCATAATTTCAGGCCAATCGATATGTTTGTGAAGTGTTTATGGCTTTGAAATATGAATTAGGTACTTGGTGTAGTTGAAAGCATGGTCCACGTGTCTGTAGATTTTGTAAGTGCAGGTCTCTTGGTACTGAACGGCATTCAAGGGAGTCTGCGACGACGGTTTTTATACACTGAAGTGCACTGAGTGCCTCACGAATGTAAAAAAACAATATCATCTTCTTACGTTGCGCATTTGCGTTGAGAAGGAATATCCTAAAGGTTATTCTTTTGTTTTATGCAAGTCTTGCGGACGGGCAATTACGGGTCTTTGCTTGCAACCTCGTCATGTTTATGTAGCTGCACTATGCAACATGTTGTGCGCTCCTAACTACGTATCTCGTAATACTGCGACTGATGACGGTGATAGCCTCCATCTCAATAGGTTTTTTCTTAACGTTTTGTATACGAGGACACTTGTGCTTGGATGCTGTACGTGAAGGGCATTCCTGTGCGGGCCTGGCGCGTGTTATAGTGTCTCTGAATTATATGCAGGTGGTGCGCGTCTACATATACCACCCTGGATTTGTCTTTGACGTGTGCCTTGAAGTGCTGCTAGTACTTAAAGTTCGTATGTATCCATAGTTTACGTTGTGTCGTGTACTCTGTGCCAGAGTTATGGCATGTGTGTCACTGAGCAGCAACAGCAGGACGTGTGTAGCACACGCTCGCGTGTACTGTACTCCCTGCCAGAGTTCAGTGATGTGTGTCACTGAGCAGCACCACCAGCAGCAGCAGGAGGAACCACTGCTGCTGCTGCAGGAAAGGCGTGGCCGCGAGAGGCGCAGCGTGAGGCTCCAATCAATACCTGGCCAGCCCTGCCCTGGTGGCGTCCCTCACCCCTCTTTCCTGTACCTCCTGCCCCTCCCTTACCGGGCCTTCTTCCGCGCACCTCGCCCTCACCGTACCCCTTGTCTTGGCCCTGCCCTACCTCGCCCTCGCTGTACCTCATGTCTTGGCCCTGCCCTGCCCCTCCCTCATCGCGCCCCGCGTCTTGGCCCTACCTCGCCCTCACCGTGCCCCGCGTTTAAGCCCTGCCTACCTCGCCCTCGCTGTGCCCCGCGTCTTGGCTCTACCTTGCCCTCACCGTGCCCCGCGTTTTGGCCCTGCCCTACCTCGCCCTCGCCGTGCCCCGCGTCTTGGCTCTACCTCGCCCTCACCGTGCCCCGCGTTTTGGCCCTACCTCGCCCTCGCTGTGCTTAGCGTCATGGCTCTACCTTGCCCTCACCGTGCCCCACGTTTTGGCCCTGCCCTACCTCGCCCTCGCCGTGCCCCGCGTCTTGGCTCTACCTCACCCTCACCGTGCCCCGCGTCTTGGCTCTACCTCGCCCTCACCGTGCCCCGCGTTTTGGCCCTGCCCTCACTGTGTCTCACGTCTTGCCCCTGCCCCTCCCTCATCGTGCCCCGCGTCTTGGCCCTACCTCGCCCTCACCGTGTTCCGCGTCTTGGCCCTGCCCTACCTCGCCCTCGCTGTGCCCCGCGTCTTGGCCCTGCCCTACCTCTCTCTCACCGTGCCCTCGTCTTGATCCTGTCCTACTTCACCTTCATCATGTGCTTCTTAACCCTGCGTCACCGTGCCCATCGTCTCGGGCCTCGTCCAATTTCAAAGTCTGTTCCTCATTTTATTGTGGTCATTGCCAAAAGATGACGAGGCTCTACAATGTTAACCCACGGGGCGGGGTCAAGCTACAGTAAACCATGAGTAATGAGGCGTGTGATATTACAAAATTAAGTACGGTAATACGCAGCTTTTTTACATTGTTTCTCCATGTCATTTGGGCCTCCAGACTGTCCTACAATCTCTATAGTTGCACAAAAATACGTATCAAAGCATCTACGAATTTTTTTTTAGCTCTCTGAAGGATAAAATTTTGAAAGAACGTTGATGAAAACTCTGTAAAAAGAGCTGATGAGTTGAACCAGGCAAATGCCCGCATGGGTCAGAAGCACTTTTGGAGTCAAGTTTATCGTCTTCGAAATGCAATCAATCAAATGAGTTTTATCGAGAGTAATATGGCATTATGAAGATGGAATCATATGGCTGAAAACCTTCATGTTTTTTTTATTTATTCTTGTCTTCTGCTAATGAACTGCTATCCTATATAATTTCAAATCGTTGCAACAAAAAATGGTTCAGATGCGTATGATTAAACGCCGGGATAGAAGAATGTTACACCAAGATTTGTCTGAAAATATTAAACTATCAAAGAGACAATTACTTTCCTTCCGCCGAAGTAATATGAAAGCAAAAGTCTATACATACTACTCAGAAGCCATACTATTGCTCGGTAAAATTAGGTTAAGAAAACATCAGCTACTGTACTTATACGCTGCGTGCGTTACAGCAGTACAAGTAAGTGTCGCGTACGACTCGCGTAACTAGCTTGGAAAAAATTACATAACCGTATTTTTCACTCTTAAACTGTCGTTCGGAACGATGTTGTTGAAACTGGCCAATGTTAAATCATAACTTTTTCCAATGATGCGGTAGTTTTCACCATTAGGGCGGAGGATCTGTTAACGACGCGTACGCGACGGCACAGTTTAGGCCGGGGCCCCACAGAAAGCAACAAGCGACGCAATGCGATGTCTACGGGAGTCGTGTTGCAGCAATGCACGGGTGTCGCGAGGCATCGCAGTTGCGGCGGTTGGGACAGCAGACTGCTGTACCCTCCGTTACATTTTGTCGTGCGACAAATTTGTCGCGTTGGACGTCGCTTGTCTCGTCAGTGTTTCGGCGGCCTCAGGGCTGCATTTTACAGACACTCTCCGAAATAATTATGATAAAATTTTAACCCTTTAGAAAGCTAAAAAAAAGTTCGTAGATGCTTTGATACATGTTTTTGTGCAACTATAAAAATTGTAGATCACTCTGGAGGCTCAGATGAAATGATGGAGAAACAATGTAAAATAGCTACGTATTAGTATACTTTAATTTTGTGACGTCACAAGCCTCGTTACCGATGCTGCACTGCAGCTTGGCCCCGCCCCGTGGGTTAACCTTGTAGAGTCTCATCATCCTTGGTCATTTCCCCATTGGAACTTCTAACTGCGGTTTCATTTAATTTTAATTTATTTACTTTAACTCTTCGTCTACCGACATTCTTTTATTTTCGGACTTTATATGCGTATGCTACTTGAAGTAACGTCTCCTTGGTTCGAATGACTCACTTGTTTTAATCTTTCAGTAGTAAAAACAGCGAAATTCTTGTGGCGGCTATTCGTAATGCTGCCAAAAGTTTCCGTAAAAACGCTCTTGTTCTTGTTTTGAAACTAAAAATTGTTGCTTGGATGTAAGATTGGGATGCAGGAGCGAAAGACGTTGATAGGTACACCCGTCACCGTTTCTTTTGTTATTTTTTTGTTTTTGTCACCGTTTCTAAACTGGACTTCTTAGAAGCTGAGAACTGGACTCCTACTATTTTTTCGCATTTTCTCAGAAAATGCTTCTTACGGGTGATAATATAGTCCGGATTACGTCTTTGATAACAATGATGTTGCCTTTGATGCATTTTTGCTTTATTTGCTGCCTGTATGGGAGTATTGCTCTCTCGTGTAGGCTTTGGCTGCTGGCAGTCGCAATTTTCTGCTGGACGTATTATACTTGTCTGCTCAGCCAGCAGGTTGTGTGTTCAGTCAGAGTGATCTGGTAAATATGTTCCATTGGCGAACGCTGGCCTGCCTCTAAGTTTTATAAATATACAACAATGAAAGAGATTGGTTGTATTCTTTTGTTTCTGCCCTCAAGGTCTTTGGGAGAAATACATGCGCTGCGGCTGATGCTCACCCTGTCCCATTGGAGACTGTTGGGTGCCAAACTCGTCAGTTCAGTCGCCGTTTTCTGCCCGGGTCCGTTTTGGCCTACAATTCAGTGGTGGAATCAGCTGTCGGTCGTGTTGGCCTGCGGAGGTTCAAATCAGCTGTTAATTAATGGCTTCATGGTGGATTTTCCTAAGCAGCGTTTCGGGCTTTCTGGTGTTGCATAATGCTTAGTTTGGATTGCACTACCTACCTACAGTATCTGTGGAGGCCCGAGCGTGAAGTTGTAAATAATACTATCGTGTATTTGCGAAAAAAAAGCAGAGAGCTGCTCACTGATGAGACGTAGGATAGGCCGTAGGGTTGGGTTAGCTAGGGAGAGCTGCTCTCTGAGGGGACATAGGATAGGTCATAGGGTTAGGTTAGCTAGGGAGAGCTGCTCTCTGAGGGGACATAGGATAGGTCATAGGGTTAGGTTAGCTAGGGA
>LQNS02278161.1:5015646-5026199 GCA_001587735.2 Parhyale hawaiensis
TAGCGCACGTAGGCCACGCGACAAATTATGTGGTATTTAAATACTACACACTCATCTCTGTTGGAACGCCTGAGTTGCGGCTACGGAGGTTAAACAAAGTTTATAACTAACTGTTAGGGGAGCAGCGACCGCTGGGGAATTTGTTAGGGTACCTTAGCCATTAGCTTGGCCTTCGTAACGTCTGTCTGTCGGTCCCACTTTGCTTTCTTCCATTTTCGTACTTATACTGATGATGATTTGTTCTATTCTTCCTCTTCTTTCCTGATTTGCTTTTCTCATGCGCGTTGATACCCGCCTCTTCGCGCATGGGTTCCACGTTTCTGACGACGTACTGCGTGTCCCTTCCTTTTCCTCTCTTGAATCACCCTAGTTGTGTCTAGTGAGGCTTAAACCACAAATGTAATTATAATAGTACCTACTTATCTTTTCAAGACCTTGAGCAAAAAAAAAAAAAGATACAGTTTCAACTTTTAAATGTTGTGTTCAAACAGATCTCCTGTTATCTAGGTTATGGCAGGCCTGCTTGTGTGTTCCGTGTCACATATTAGTTTTCATGTGCCGCTGCTCCGTTGCAGTTGTTGGCAGTATCAAGTGTCGCGAGCGCCACCACCAGCAGAGCAGCACTGCCTTGCTTCGATATGGCGACCGGTCTTGTGTATCGGGTTCTGTGGCCCTGTCCTGATAATCGAGCGAGATATCTAGCATCTTTTACGATGTTTCTGCGTACGAATGCCGTATCGCACAATCTGGGATTGTTTTTTTTTTCTAAGTTTTATTTTTTGTTTCAGTACCTGCGAGTGCCGTGTTAAGTTATCGGACATTGGTTTTTAACGTTTCGTTACGATTGCTGTTGCTTTTGGAAACAAGCATTCAAAGTTCAGTTTTTTATAATCCTGTATATACGACTTTCATTTGTAAAACTTACGTTCCTGCAGCTTTCGTTTGTAAAATTCAAGCTTGTTCACCTGACTTATGTTTCGTCGCAATTATCAAGTGGTGATTTTTTTAACATACCTGCAAATTTGACGTGATAGCTGAAAAGTTCGTGTTTAACTCAGCTTGGATGTCCATATCAAAAGACACTTCAAACATTTACGGAGTTGCAATAGTTTGTGGAGTTCTTCCATTTGGTAACTACCCGAGAATTTTTCTCTTTCTTGCTCTAGAAGTGTCGCCACCACTTTCCTGCGTTGAAAGATTTCTGAGCGTTGACTTTTCCTTCGAACTCCAACTCCTGCCCTGCTGATCGATGAGTCCCTTCCGATGCACTGCCAAAGTTCTGCCTCAGATGTGGTGGTGTGATTTTGTTGCTGTCCACTGCTGTTGTTTGGTGGGCTGTGCACCTGCAGGTTCTGCCTCAGATGTGGTGGTGTGATTTTCTTGCTGCGTCCACTGCTGTTGTTTGGTGGGCTGTGCACCTGCAGGTTCTGCCTCAGATGCGGTGGTGTGATTGCCTTTTCGCATTCATGTGCTGTTGCTGTGTGGGCTGCTTAGACAAAAGGTGTCATTGACCTGCTGAAGTCAAGTTAAGCTCGCCACTGCGGATCGTGTTGCAGGTGTAGAAGCAACGCTATTAAGTTTGATCCGGCTGATAAGTTCATTTTTACGGAGTAAAATTGAGTTTTTGAACGTTCCAGGGTAAATCGTTAGGGTTAACGGCTGAAACTCGATTCATCGGTGCTAAGCCTGGTCACCTGTTTGACGTTGCGGTCGAGCAACCTCAAAGAGCGCAGTTTCACTTGTCAATCGATGATACCTCAAGAATCCATGCTCATGCAAAGAGACTTTTCGTTTAAAAATCATTTACTTCCATTTTGTACGACTATTGTGCCGTACACTTCACAGATAATCTAAGCAACACCCGTGTTCCTGAAAATCGCGCTACTCTCTCCATAATCTGCAGGCTGGGCGAACACGCCCCATTTGACGTGGCACGTCAGGCGCTGGGTCCGCTTGGGAGGGCAACTCCGCAACTGAGAGTTGTGTGTGGCAGCTGGGGTGTCTCCAGAGACGTAGATCACTTGTCTCGGAGAGACCATGTGAAGACTAACTGTATGCTTGACTGACGGCCTCACGTTCGCCTTCCTTGTTTGGCTGAGCTTTTTTAAACTGCTGTTTGTTATTCTTCCGGAGCCTGGCATGCGGTGGTATACATTTGATTATTGTGTATATTCTAAAAAAGTAATAACGCATGAACAGTTTTCTGATGTAAGTTCGGAACCCCCTACGAAGGTCGTATAAGATGGATCACGTGCCCTAGGGATCGGTTAGTTATGTGGTAGAGGCCTAGAGTGGATTAATCAAACTGTTCCAAACATGGGCAAGTAAACACCAGCATGTGTTAAAGATAAAGTCAACTTGACCGTACCCCCGACTGGGAAACCCGCATGCACTGGTTTGTGCTGCAGATATAGACCAACAGGCCCCAGAGGAGTATACGGCTGCAGTTGACCACAGATGTCTAGAGCTATGGCGCCAGTGGCGGAAGACTCCATGCGACAATATCTGCGACCCCCCCAACCCTCCCCATTGCTGGGGAAGGTCAGTAACCCGCAGCAGTATGCAGACCGGATGCTGACCGATCACACAAGCACGCTAAGAAGATGCCCAGCTGGGAACTGGGCATGAACCAGCGACCTTGAGAGTCGAAGTCAAACGCTCTAGTCTGCCTGTACTACGGGCATTATTCATCTATTTGTACCTTTCGTGTTGTGACAACTAATGGGGCAGATAGGAGATGGTGACGGTCCTGTCTACATGTGCTGGAAAGCGGTAGGCGAACATTAGGCTGCGTTAAAGGCTATCCCGCTTCTGTCACGCTCTTTTGAAAACCCATTGGAAAACTTCACACAGTCTAACGTTGCCATGTTACAAATATTCTATTTATTATGTCGATGTATGGAATAATGACTGGTAAATAAATGCGAATGTTACGGAAGTCACGTTCAGGTACACTGTTCGTAAGTGCGTTATTAGTCTAATATCCCACTATTTATCTCTCATATTTTAACATAAATGTAGGTTGACAAATACCCTATAAGGCTGAAAGTCTCCATGATGAGAGACGCTATGCATCTGCGCGATATTTGTTAGTATTTCACTGTTTTATCCCATAATCAAGAAAGATTGTACGGTATTTAGAGTAAATTGTTGGCCGAAACAACGTAAGAACTTTCATGGTTAGTTGATATGTCGCTGACATCGAGTGCCAACACGTTACCCCATTAACTGCGAAGTAAAAGTAAAGGTAAAGTCAACTCTGACTATACTCTCCCCTTGGAAACCCACACAGACTGGTTCGTGTTGCAGATATAGGCCAACTGGCCCCAGAGGAGTAAGTAGAGCCGCAGTCGACCAGGGGTCGCTAAGAACTATGGCACCAAAACGGAAGGTTCAACAACCCGAGCCCCCCCCCCCCTACCCTCCCATTCCTGGTCAGGCAGGTGCCCCCACCCAGCTGCGCATACCAAACAATTGCCGACTCAGCACTCCGGGCACGGAAGTCAGACACGCATGGCATGCTGGGTATGACGGAAATATCCTTTCCCGAAACCGTATTCAAGCTACGCATGCCGCAGTTAACACGTTAACAAATGCAGTTAGGGTACCGCATTGTAAAAGTTACACAAGCACGACTGCAACGCCATAGGAGTTCGCTAACAACTGTGCAGCAGAGTTTCAGAAAGCTGGCATTCCGTAGTTCCACTACACCTCGTTATTTCCATGCCACTGGAAGCTGCTGCATGCAGTGTTGTTGCTTGCATCACGTTTGAGTCGCCCGTTCTGAATTGCACCCTGCAAAAACTTCAAACAAAACTTTGGGCATTATCGTTCACAAGCGGCATGCAAAGCACCGGTCGTCAGATTGTCGGGGACTCGCTCGTGCTGGAAATCTGGCGGGCAGTCCTCAGGGTGTGATCAAGCGTAGTAGGTACCTGCTGCTTCTGACACAGCAATGTCGGGGGCGTGAGTGTTTAAAGTCTTGTGTGTCTCACGAGCGTAGTGTCCTTTGCATGGCTGAGCAGTTGGAGTAGAGAATGGCCAAGTAAGCTATGCGGCTGCAGTGTTTGTAGCGCGAGTTCAAAGTTTTGTTTGTCTCACAAGCAGTGCCCTTTGTTTTCGTATAGCTAGGCACTTGCTGTGTGGCTGACCAAACCAGTGTAGTAGTAGCAGCGTAGTCGGGACGTGAATCCTGTCAGTTTTGATGAGTTTTATGTTCTTCGTTCCATGCTCTTTGTGTTGCCATGTCAGGCTCGCCAGTTGCGCGGGAAAAGAAAGAAAGAAAGCAAGAAAAAACAGTGCAACTGGCCGACCAAAGTATTGGAACTGCCATCAGTGTGGCGTGTTCTCAATTTTGCATGTCTCATGTATGTCGTTCATATCCCGTTGCATTGTTCACCAGTTACACGGACAGCGACAAAAGAAGTGTGACCTGAACATAGCTAGTTTTTTCAATTTCGGGCCCGTCAATTTTGGGCTCTTAGGTGAGTTGCGGTTAGCTATGTTCATTCAGGTCCCTCACCACTCACTTAAAAGTTACACGTACCCAATGACCCCACGCTTTAGGCCGTATATCTCGGAAACCCGAACTATTTTCGGGTCAGTCGAATTAGAACCCTTCATAACTTCGGGTAGGTTAGGTGAGGGCAGGTCTAGTTTTTCTAACCACCTAGTTTTTCAATTTCGGGCCCGTCAATTTTGGGCTCTTAGGTGAGTTGCGGTTAGGGGCCTCAACTATAAGGAGGTATGTTTTATGTTCTGTAGGTGCCATTTACTGCGCCTCTTGTTCAACTTAGCAGTTGCTCTACACGAGCTAATGTACATAAGGTTGTACAGGTGTGAAAACACTCCATCGTTAGTATTCAAGTTATGTGTGTGCGACGTGAGGTGTTTTCTTTTTGTGTGTGTGTGGCTTAAGCACGGTCCGCGCGTTAGGGTCTTCAACGTGTTCTTTCAGTAGATTGTATCTGAATGTTTTGTTGAATCTTCGTGAAACAAAACTGTGTGACTCCCTGACTCCCAAAAGATTTGTTAAAATGTTACCCGTCAATTAATTTAGATTAAACAAGCAACGCTAGCAAGATTTTCTATATTTCTTCAAATTTGCTGTTACTCACAAACTCATAAATCTGTGCAATTTCATTTCAGTGACCGCGTAACCCTGTCGAGGAATCTGCTGAAAGAACGCTTTGAAACGGATCAAGTAACGTGTGACGTGGTCTTAACAACTTGATTGACGAGCTTAGGTGACAGGACTGTGAAAGATCGTTGCTAGGTCACAGTAGATTGTGTTGTGTCTCGCTCGACTCTAAACTACGTGTAGATTGTAGATGCCATGCAAAGATCGTAGTGCGTCATGTAATATTTAAAAATTTATAGCATAGTCGCTGCTGCGAAAGACGTTAACTTTTCCATTTTGCGGAATCCCGATTGTCCTGAGTGTGTCGTTCATGTAATGAATGACCCAATTATGAAGTGACAACGAGTGTTGATGCTGGTCTGATTCCCTCTCCTGCCCGAAGGGAATTGAAACAATCCCGCCGAAGATTATCTGGGAATGAGATCGAATCACTCAGGCTGGCTACCATCAACGGTGGGACCCTCTGTGGACTGCAACTCTTTCCTGTCTTTTAGGATAATTTTTCCGCTGATCTGTTCATTGGGGCGCTTCTGCTCAATGAGGGACTTACTGTGTGTACGCTTGGAGATGCGAAAAACTACGAGCTTGCTAAGTGCAGTTGGCGTCGCCGATTTCCTATAAGCGTTGTTTACTCGTGAATTCGAGCATTGTGAAGTTCGCTGAAGTTGGAACAGCTGAGAGCCGTGACGTTCCACGTTCATTGATGTCGGATCTGCTAAGGACCGTAGCGTTACTCGTTAGTATGATCGTATTGGTGTTCACTGATGTTGGAACCTCTAAGGACCGTAGCGTTACTCGTTAGTATGATCGTATTGGTGTTCACTGATGTTGGAACCGCTAAGGGCCGTAGCGTTACTCGCATTACTCGTTACTCTTCCGTTGGATACTCGCTGATGTCAAAACTGCTCGGCCGTAGAGTAAGTGGTTAGTATTATCTGATTAGTATTCATGGATGTTGGAACCGCTAATGTTGCTTGTTAATTTGGTCCAATTTAGTCAGTTATGAGTGTCCTTAATGCGTATGGAATATGAATCGCATCTAACCAGTGCACGTATAACTACCGAGTAGCTACCTGCATAACTAAGAGTATTTAACTTCGTATGAAAGTTTACCACCTTCACGTGCTTGGATGCTTTGACTGAAAACAGAGGACAAAAATTTTGTTTCCATCCCACTAGCTTTGTTTCATAGCCTATTTATTTGGCCTGGACATCCGGCTCTGTATGGTTATAAATAATGTTCTTGGTGCCTACTCGATGTTACTGCGTCCGCCCTTCTTGAGGATCCTCGTCTTGAGGCCAATACTAAAGGCACTTGAGTATTCTGGGGAGCGCGAGTTACCCATTTATTGGTCATTAATATGACTTGGGTGTCGCGACTCTGAGGCGACATAAAGCTTCCTGTTACACAAGGTGATAAAAACTTTGTAGCAGCTGGTTACTGCTCTTCTTTATTGAGGTGGTGATTGAAGCCATAGTTTGTTAGATGGCGCAACTTAGAACGTGGCTCGTAATAAGGTCCTTGTAAATTTCATGCAGCTTCATTGTCTTAGATAGAGCCAAGTGATGGATATATGTTTATATAAGACAGTAGATAAGAGCCCTGCAGTGCTGTCGTTGCAGCAGACATTCATTATCCGCGGTGTGACCAAGAGGTCTGTGAAATTTTTTATTTCTGGAAACTTTAACTTCAGCAGCGGCGATATTCGCGCTGCAAAGATTTGAGGTTTTCTGGGAAATGAAACAGCTCCGTGGAGCTACCTACTTGCTGTAGTTCGTGCAAACTGCAGAATTTTATTTATCATCCAAGATAGGGTGGAAGATCATTCAAACTCTTCACGGGATTAGACAAAGACCATTATTGCTCATGGTTGTGCCAAGGACTGGGAAGAGATCAATGAAGCGTTCCATAGGGTTCGACAAAGACCACTACACCTCATATTTGTACCACGGGCATGTAGAAGACCATTCAAGCTCTTCACTTGATCAGACAAAGACCACTGAGGCTTATGCTTGTACCGAAGAGTGAAAGAAGAGAGCAGTTACGAACTTCTCTAAGTTAGACCCCAGCCATTGTACTGGAGACAGATCACTAGGTACCGCGGCTCGCGCTAGCGCATGAATATTACCGAAGGTGCAGAGCAGCTGCAGTATATACAAGGAGCTGGGCAATGTTCAAAGGCACTGCAGAAGGCGAGGCGAGGGCTCGTGACGAACTGCCTCATAATAATGCTAGTCTGAATTAAGACGGCTATTCTGAGCGACGCAGTCAACACATGGACAATTAACGGGGGCCCTGGGGCCTTGGGATGCTGCTAATGGAGGGCCTCACCGGCTTACTGGGCCTGGCAACATGACAACCTTACCGATTCTGTGTGGGGCCAGTCTATATATATGGCCCTGGATTACATGCTGTACCTTGGCCTCACGGAATTACGGTACCGTTTCGTTCTTACAAGCTTGATATTTCCTTGTCTTACTTCACTTTTCATATTTTATGTATCTCTTCTGTTTTAACATTGTTTATTGATTTACTGTTGCACAACACTCTGAACCCTATCATTTATCGCTGTAAAATGTCATGTCGCCATTTAATTTTTTACTGGGTTGATACTTCGTTTTTACGCAACGCACTGCGCCACTTTAATTCATGCTTCCACTTTTCATGTTGCCGTTCTGTGTGTCTAAACTCTGTTGGTGTTTTGGCCTTGTGTAGCGCTTTAACCATTTTACTGATTAAGTAAGTACCTACCGTACCGTTTCAACAAAGCCTTAACTTCTGAAGATAGCGAACGCTTTGTCACGTGGGCACCAGTGTTCTTGCAGAGTTAAATTAAGTGTAATGGACTCAGCGACTCCTGCTCCAAACCTGGTGCTCAATGAACTTCCAGCGAGTTATCGGAAATTGAAACAAGGTACTGGAAGCAACTCATCCTGTGTTCTAAGTTACACCCGCCGCGCTACGGCGAACGTAGGTATCGCTACCTCCCCCTTATGTCCTCCTCCATAAAATATTCATAGCGCCGTAGTTCTCCCGAGACCACCGCCTAAAACCTCGCAATTCCATCTCGCGCCTTCGCTCCCACAATCCTGTGTTCTGCGCCGCTCATCCCGCTTTCTTTTCCGAAATTCTTGCGCCATTGTGACAAGACGCCGTGTTTTTACCTAAACATGCCACTTGATGTCAAAATGAATTGATTATCGTCTTTTTGATGAGTTTTCTTTGAAGCGCACACAATAATGACAAGAGCCCGTGGTTTCCGAAACATGACGCTCTTTGTCGAATTATAAATTTATTTTTGTTTGTTTTTGAAGGATTTACTGTAAGTTCGCATTCTATAGCTTGACAAGATTCCGTGCTTTTCGCAGACTTGAAAGCGAATCGATTTTAATCTGAATTTTAATGGGTGGACTCAAAATGTTTCAGGAAATCTATTAGTAAATGTGGATGCTTTGAAGGACATTAACAAGGTAAATAACATTGCAGTCAAAGCTCTTTCGCCAGCAGACTGGTAACTGTGCGCGCTGCATCTTGCCTTGTTAAGTTAATGATCCAATGTGAAAAGGCAATTGTTAAAGAAGCCAGAACAAACCTCGAAGGCTATCTTCAGAGAAGTAAATCTCCCTGAATACTCGAAAACAACGAAATGCCGGTTACTGAGAAACTTAGGGAAAAGTGTTTATCTGAAAAACGACCTCCTCGGACGGCCAGGCACAAGGGTTCACGCATGAAATGGGTTGGAAAGCATGTGAAGACAAACATGAAGATGGTACTTTTCACCGATGAAACCAGTATAACTCTGGGCGGACCAGACGGTTGGGGAAAAGGATAGGTTGGAAACGGCCACGAGCATCGTACTAGTTTCCGTCGCCAGCAGGGCGGAGGAGGCGTTATGATTTGGGCGGGAATTATTGGAGAGGAACTTGTTGGTCCTGTGCCAGATGGCGTGAAAATAACTTCTGTGGCTTATTGCCAGCTCCTTGAGTCGTTCTTGCTTCAATGGCTGGATGATGTTCCACTGCAGAAGCGTCGCAGATTAATATTTCAACACGGTACTGCCCCGTCTCACTCTGCAATTGCAACATGAGTGTTCTTGTCATCGTTAGGATTGAAAGGTGACCGTTTGATGGTTTGTCCGGCATGCTCTCCTGATCTGAATCCTATCGAAAACTTTTGGGGATTCTGAAGCTGGCTATTTGCGAGAATGGAAGGAAATACACTTCAGAAGAAGACTTATGGACAGCTATCAAGACATCTGCAAGCGCTACCGCATAGACCGCAACAATGCTTGACTCTTAGGTCTGACGCTGGCGGCCAACAGTCGGCAACGGCAAAATGGGATTTTCTAAAGAGCTATTCCTTTCCCCTATCTAATAATGAGGAAAAAAAAATCCAAGGTACCCAACATTTTTCTTGCGGAGAAGGTATCTTGGATACGGCGGGGACGCACTTGGGCGCTTGCCTGCACGACCGTGTCTGGACATGTTCATAATAGCTCTTGAGAAAATCCCATTTTTCCCATTTTGGCCGCCATCGTCAGAGGTCACTTGGACCTAAAAGTCAAGTACTGTTTCGGTCTATGGTTACCGTATTCCTCGTTCTGTAATAATAAAAAAAACTTGACAGAATCTGTCGACAGGAGCATTGAACTAGTTTTCCAGAAGAAATTTTCTTATGTAAACTATTAACTTTGTACTTCATTGCTTGATTATATAATTGAACTTTTTTGCTTAAATAAAAACTTGCATAATCATACTTTTATTATTGACATTTTTGATACTGACAATTGATGAAAATCTATAAAAGCTAATACCGTGGCACTCTTGCAAAGTGATCAAAACCTTCAAACTTTTCTTAAATGAAAACTACGCATCAACATGAGCTGAAAGTTTCTGACAAAATTTCATTTATGGTCCTAAACATACCACGAAAATAGTAGCTTTTCAACAGAGCTAGTTTTAAAGCCCCCACTCACGCTCAATGAAAACTGAAGGCTTTCCTTCAGGCCAAATTTGAGGCTGTCCACTAACGATCCGTGCGTTCTTCAGTGCGTGTTGCAGTGCAGGCTAGACTGGTGGAGGTGAACGTGTACTGACATTTGCCAAAATGAATGAAAATGATCTGATTTTGATGGGGTTAGGACTTATTGCGTGTAATTCCATTGCGATAAGGAAAAATAAAAAGGCTAGAGCTAAATTGTGCAAGGATTGGCTCCAGCAAAGGGACTTAAGGTGTCACGTATCATTGATGGAAGAACTGAAATCCGAACCACAAGACTGGTTGAATTATTTGCGACTTGACTAAGAAACCTATTATCAATTACTTTCCCGTGTGACTCCGTTCATTCAAAAGCAAGATACAGTAATGCAAAAATCCATATCACCCCACCAAAGATTGTCAGCAACTCTGAGG
>LQNS02278161.1:5043918-5061262 GCA_001587735.2 Parhyale hawaiensis
TATGATCACTCGTCACAGTTTTACACCGGCTGCACCTAACTGTTCCTCCCTCTCACCCGCTGGTATGATCACTCGTCACAGTTTTACACCGGCTGCACCTAACTGTTCCTCCCTCTCACCCGCTGGTATGATCACTCATCACAGTTTAACACCGGCTGCACCTAACTGCCCCTCTCTCTCACCCGCTGGTATGATCACTCGTCACAGTTTTACACTGGCCTCACACCCAACCGATCCTCCGTCTCACCCGCCACCAGTGATCGCTCGCCACAATTTCACAGCACCTAACGATTTGTTTGGATGTCGTTGATTTTTTTGGGTCCATATTTCGTGCGGGCGCGGCTGTCGTTAGTGCAGGAGCGGGCCCGCCGTCACCCCTGAGTTAGGACCACGATTGAGTGGCACGAACAGCGGCAGTTTTTTCCCCTAAGCTTTCGCCGTATTGGGTCCCTTTCTCTTTCGGCCTACGCCATTGCCCAACCAGCTGAAGAATGATTGCCTCTCCGTAAAATAACATTCAGTTACAGACTGAGCGCTCGCGCCTCGATTTCCGGAGGTAATAAGGATATATCCTGCTCTTGCCCGGAGCTTGTTTCTTTTGGTCTGGTGAGGCAGACGAGTGCCTCCTGTATGAGGTAATTAGGTACTTTATGTACACCTACCTCATATTAGGTTTTCTTTTCGAGTAGTGTGGTAAGTGCGTATTTTATTTTTATTACTGGAGGATAGATGACCATCTCTAGCGAATGAATCTTTTCTAGTTATGTAGCGTGTGCTTATTGTTGAGATGATTTTTATATATTATTCACGTCGTTGTAGCGTATTTATATCGAGTAGCGAGTTCAACATGTACTCCCCAGTCTCCCCTAGGTAATTAGAAAAATGGTTTTCGTCTCAGAGCCATTGGATGAACCCATTCCGTCACACCCAACTTAAATTATGTGATTATTCGATCCTTTGCAAAGGCTCCCGTAGCTGGAGGACGCTTGAGTTTTGGCCGTTACACACAGAGTGCGCCGCATCGTGACCAGGTATTGCTTGCAAAAGCAAGTTCATGCGCTTGGCTCGCTGTTATAAGCAGCATCGGCGCCCGGATGCTACTGCGGAAATGAGGGTTAGTCGGGCGGTCGCAGGTCGTCCAAATAAGAGCCTTCCGTCGTTGGCGACGTAGCTCTTGACGATTTGTGATCGACTGCAGCCGTACACTTCTCTGTCTGAAGCCAATTGGTCTATATCTGCAGCACGAAACCGAGCAATGCTCGTGGGTTCCCCAGTTGGGGGTGCGCTTTAGTTTACTTCACCCTCACATTACCTCTTGCTTTTAGCTTTTGAGTTTTTTTTAGCACCTTGCTCTTTTGGGTTCCTTTTAGGGTTTCCGGTTCTCTTCTCCCTGTTTAATTTTTACCTTTGTATCTCCATTATTATTCAATTTACAATACAATGCAGGATACCGGCGCCATCCTCTCGATCTTCGGATCGAGTCTTTCAGCGTAACTAGTAGCTAGTATTTTTTGGAGTTAACCGCTGGCCTTTATAAAGGATACGCTTATTGCACCCGTTCCAGTACACTCATCCATTGTCACACCTGTTTCTGTCCTCACCGCA
This sequence comes from Parhyale hawaiensis, assembly GCA_001587735.2. Taxonomy (NCBI): domain Eukaryota; kingdom Metazoa; phylum Arthropoda; class Malacostraca; order Amphipoda; family Hyalidae; genus Parhyale; species Parhyale hawaiensis. The sequence goes on from LQNS02278161.1 coordinate 5,045,524, forward strand.
TGCACTCCTTACAGCCACACTCTTGCCGCACCCGTTTCTTCCCCTTACCGCACCCGTTTCTGCCCCTTACCACACCCGTCGCAGCCACCTTCTCATGCATTGCCTCGCGATTCTCTTGCTGTCCTGGCCGCTGCCTCACCCACTCCCTGGTCGGTCGCAGGCAGCCCCTGTTTACCTGTCTATTCTTATCAGACGAGCCCGGGATTTTACTCTGCGCTTCTTGGGTTTAAGCTGCAAATATTTGCCTCGAGATTCGCTGTGATGCTCCGCCACCACTGCCTCCGCTGTGTACCTATCGATCATAGGGCAAGCAATTCCGCGACAGCGTACACACGCCTGCGATCTGGCCGCTGACCCTGGTACGTTGCGTGCTGGCGAACTGAGGGTTATACCTCCTCGATCCGTGTATCTTGTACTTCAATTCGTGGATCCTGCATTGATATTTATGTGTCCGATTTAATATGATTATCAACACGCTGTCTGAACGATGAGCACCACGCATACTACTTATTACTGTATTGGAAAATTTGGAAAATGCACTGATTTTTTTAAGATACGATACCGGTCGCCCTGTGCATATCCTACGCAGAGTCTTCTAACGTTGGCTTTGAGCATAATTTAGCTGCTTAAACTACTGTAGATAGTTGGGAAGAGACGGACCAACAGGGCTCATTTGCAGAAGAGTATTGGCCCAGGCTCCGCCCCTCACCGAACTAGTATCGAATCTACTGGCACTTAGAAACCAGCACGCAGGCACCTTGTGCTAGAAAAAACCTGTTTGGAACCAGACGCTTTTATAAGTAAAGAAATTAACTGTCCTGGAAATTTGGAACCGGAACGGCACGCAAGGATATGCATGCTCTCGCGTTCTATTGGGCTAATGGCAAGCCCTCGCTATAACTAGCTACCCTTCTATTGGGTAGTACTGTTCAACACTACCTATCCGAAATTCATCAGTGAAAACAGGCTGCTCGCTCGTGCTTTCACCCGCCTTGATTATAATCTTTTCTCTTTTTTTCTATCGACTGTAGTGGAATAAAACAGTCGAAGTGACTTAAGATACCAATTGTAAAACTTGGTCATGTATCCCTGCGTTCGATTTCTAATTCTCTTTATTCGGTAATTATATTTAAGGTGTAATTTGATACTTTCGACCAGCCTTCTTTGTGTATTGGTTCACATGCCAGGTGTGTCAGGCGGTCACGGGAGTAGGGAGTCTCGTGGCTTGCGCTCACAACGTCCGTTTTTGTCATCATAATTGCGTTGCTGAGCTTCTTTATTGGATGAAAGCGCACGCAAGCACGGCTTGTTAATCGTATTACAGGGCGCGATATCTTATTTGCTGCAAATTGCCCAAGTTACTGCCCTAGATGTTACCTGATGCACTGGAAATCTCCCGAGTCACTATCCACCATAGTACCTACAGATATACTGGATATACATTTCCCATCCCGCCGTGGCAACCAGGAATCGGTTGATACATGCAATGCAATGCGAAACATCATTTGACTCGTATTGATGTATCAAGATTTTAAGTTCTTAACCATCATTAATTGTGCTGAAAGAACAAATTGTGACGTAGTTTCTTCCAGGTTTCAGAACTGATGATGAAGCAGGTCTCTGAAACTTTTTAATATATCATTTTCAAGTATTGTGTCTTTACTTTTAGATTTCTAATTCTAACAACGTGTAGTTAAATTCTTTGTCTCATATTAGTGGTGTAAAAACTTTGTATTAGCTACTGGGTCGTATTCATAAGTTTGATCGCACATACATATAATCTTGAACTATCACTATTATCATTGAGAGAGATTTTCTCTTGGCGTAGATGGCGGCTGAAAGATCCTCTTATAAATTTAAAGCTGCGTTCCGTATGCTGAGAGTATAGTCTAATTTTAGTACGGTAGAAATTAGTAATAGTCCTTTTATATTAATAATTTCAGCCTGTCTTTGTTTAAAAAGTTCCGCTTGCGTGCAATGGTTGACTGAGGAAAGTTTTCAGATATTGAGAGATGCGTTTTGTGTGTGGAGAGTCTAAATTTAGTTCAGAAGCAGTCTTAATAAGTCCATTCGCATTAACAATTTCAGCCAAGAGATCTGCTCTGCTGTTCAGATCAGCCGCCAGATCTCTGCAGAGATGTGTTCCGTGTGTCGGGAGTGTGCGGTCCTAATTTAATTAGCTCCTTGCAAGTCAAAGGCATTCATATTTGGAAGAAGGATTTCTTTCCCCCGCCATATTGCGGCCTGCAGCCATTAGACAACGACGAGCTGTGGGAAGAGAATTTCGGCTTCAGATTTGATGTTGAGAATTAGGTATATTATTTACTGCTCTTAATATTTTAGCTGCTGTATTTTTTAATAATAATTTTTCGAATGATTTTCTGTGATCATTCTTCCACGCATTTATAAGTATACTAGAGGGACCCAGCCTTTAAAAACGACGGCAAAAATTTTGTGATTTAGCGTTTTATTGTTCCGGTTCCCAATATAGGTTTTGTTTTATTATAGGTCTCATTCCGGCAGGCCTGATCTTCTTTTAGTGAAACGCAACCTGTACAACCATGAGTTTTGCGATAGCAAAATATCCCCCCTGTAAGGTAAGGCACGAATATCAGCTTGGAATGGGGCAAACGTTGAGCTTTACTAAGAAAATACAGTTCAGTCAAAATAATGCACTGGAAATGCCCAGGGCTCACCGTGTCGTGGATACCAACTGATTGTTGAACCTCAAGCGCCGAAATTTGGCTGCGATGTAAATTCAATATAAAAAGGCGTCTGCTCAGCGTGAAGAGTGAACTGCTGCGGTATCTTTCAGCTAATAAAAGCATAAGCGGAATGGATGATGCATGAAAGAAACGAAAACTCCAAGACTGAGGAGAGAGACTGAGCTTCTCTAGCTGCTACAAAGAAGTTTTTCTAAAGGATAGGCTATGTGATAATATAGCCGATGCCCGACGGGATCTAAAACTCTGTCAAAGATACCGCCTTTCATCTACCATGCTCAGAAGAAAAGCATCATCGTCATATGGAAAAGTACCGAGCTAGTTTGCAAAGCAAGATTCAGAAAACGGAGTATTTCCCCTTTTAATATTAGGCTAACCATATATATCAGAAGCTATATTTGTCACAGTTACTCCAAGGGCTGAAATTGTATGGTATCTTGACTTGCTTTTTAGTTGATGAATTTTCTCCTATCTAAATCTTTAACAGTGTGACGGAGAGGCGCCCCAACATTGGAGCAAGCAAGCAAGCAAGCGACCAACAGTGGGCTTTATTATGTCGTGGATGCAAATACTGAACCTATGTATATGTAGGCCTATTTTGTTTCGTACGATATTGTCTCGTATATGTTACTGTGCAAAATTATATGGTAGTTGATGTACGTGAGCTAGAAATCTTTGATATACCTGAGCTGCTGTCATATAGGTACCTAGCTAGGCCTATACACTGAAGCGACTCGGATCAACTTGTAAGTTACCCCGAGATTTATTTTTACGGTGACTTTTGGTAGCCGTAAAGATGCGCGTTTTCGCGGGAAACTTTGGCAGCACGGGAAGCAGAACGGTAATGGTTTCCATTGATGTAGCTCTCCGCGCTGACTTTTTTCGAAGTTTCAAGTCGGAAGAGCAAGGAGGCAGGTGCGATGCGGCCATGAACAAGTCGAGACCCTGTACATGATGAAAATTATCCATGTTCACTCAATCCTTTTCGGTAAAATCGAGTCTTCAACTGCTCTTGAGCGTATTCAGTAACGATTAGCACATGAAACTCGATCCAAAGTTCTAAATTAAATTTAATCGGGCACTCAGTGTTGAAGTTCCGGGCAAGTTAACCCTTTTATCCAGGGAGAGCTAACTCGCTGCAAAGCTTTGTTTTTATCGTAGGAATATAATAGGATACTGCGCCTTGTAGCAAACTAACGCTCTCTAGTTGAAATGGGGTTACTCCCTAGAGCTCTCACCTGTTGAGTGTTGCCCCTTCTCTGTACTGTAAGTAGTCCCCCACCAGTTATAATAAGCCTCATGCTCTACACTGAGTAGTGCCGTCCCGTGATGCACTGCTGTCCCGTGTACCTACGGAGACTACCTGCCTTCTTGTGCTTGCGCACCTCGAAAATAGCAATTACTGTTTTGGAAGAGCCCGTCAAGCTAGGTATATTTCCCATCGTTACGCGGCACTGCGTGTTGGTTTTGGAATAGCGCTCTCTCTATGTAGTAAACTTTTATTGTGCTCTGTCATCTCCTACGAAATGAGGAAAAAATTTAAGCTAAGTTTTCGCTACAGACTCTAGTTAATTTTTGAATGACGTAACAATAATTCAAGACTTTGCATCCCCTAAAATAACATTTCTAACTGAGGGTGCATATGAACAGACGCACGGACCTCCGACTGGCTCATGCATTTAAAGCTTTATTGTTGTTTTCGCATTGATGATATGGATTAATAACTTATTTAAAGTCATAAAGAGATAACTTTATATTTTGTTGAACTATTGCATCATTATTTAATTTAGAAAGTTTATGATATAGGTGCCCCTTAATGTCACATCTTTCATAATCGAAAACATTACATTGCTCTGAATAACGATGCTTGCAGCATAAGATTATATTCGTTCAATGTAAACCGTCATTTGAGGGAAGTGTAAAATATATTCATGAGAGTTACAGCATACGTGAAAATTTGAAAATTCACTGTATTAGATTTGCAGTGATACCAGTTGAGTAATTATGTTTTTGCCGTACGGTGTTAAGTTCCGACTTTACTATATTAACTAAATCACCCTACTCTTGACGTTATAAATATCTGGGGTGCGTATAAAACTGAAGTCAGGGAATCACTGCCCTGAAAGGTAGTCTCGCATCGCCTCAAATGGGGGTACGAGCACCCTCTGTTAAAGACTCCTGCCCTAAAGAGGGGCTCGGGTCCATAGGGTTGAAGGTATTCGCAGAAAAAAGTTTGTTCTGCTGAAAGTGAGCGCATCGAAAAACCTTTAGTCTTGTACTTTTTAATATCTTCCGGTTGTGATGACGGTAACGGCAGCGTTGTTTGTGTCATGTCGAGTTCGTGCCCCAAATATCCTATGTTTGAATTTGGAAAAGCATTGCTGAAGGCACCCATGAAATTTCTTCAATTTTTGACAGTGTAAGAGCATGGTACACACCGATTTGTACCTCGTTATTACCTCAGTCGAGGACATTATGTTTGGTCGGCATTTGTCGGTCATCTAGATAACTCAAAAAAAGTTAAGGACGGATGTTCTTGAAGTACACAGGGATTGTTTGGTTTGTTAGGAGGGGCAGATCATTAATTTTTATTGGAAGTTCGTCTGTTTGTCTATCTGGTGTTACTTGGGTCCGTAACTCAAAAAGTTACGAATTTTCATGAAATTTTCTGGATCTATTAGAAATAATGAGAGAAATATACTAGAGTACCTCGTGGCGTAAGACCATCACACTCGGGGGGGGGGAGTTAACTGTCATCTCCTCAGTTTATTTGCTTTAATAAAAGTGGTCCTTGGGTTTGAGAACCCCTGGTCGAGAGCACCGCTCTTTGCTTCGCTCCAAAGTACCTATCACAAATTCAGCGCCGTCATTTTGGATGGCCAACTTAGTCTAGAGTTTGGGCATTTTTCACATCTAGGCCAACCCACCTGACTGCCTGAAAAAGATTGTGATCTGGCTCAACTCCTGCCTCTTTTTCGATGGACAGATAAACAAACAGACATACAACGTAACTGAAAACATCACCACTCGTCGCTTCGCTTCCGGGTGATATTGACCCTAATTGGTGATGATTTGTTTGTCCGCTTGCATGTTTGTCTCTTTGTTTTTGTGTTTGTCAGCAGCATATACGCAAAAAGTTGCGAACGGATCTTTACCAAATTTGCAGGAAATGGTAGAAATGATATGAGAAACAAATCACCAAATTTTTGTGATTATCTTTTAGTCCAGTTGGCTGCTTGTCTCTATTTGCCTTCCTTTTTTTGCTAGAACGTTACTTAGAAATTTATTGACGGATCTTCATGTTCATAAAATACGCAAGAACTATTAGATTTGTTGAGAGGCACAAGTTACCAAATTTTCGTGATGATCAATTTGTCGGTTTGATTGTTTGTCTCCCTGTTTGTTTTTGTGTGTCGGAACATACCTCGAAAAGTTATGAACCGATCTTGATGAAATTTTCAGGGACTGCTAGGAATCTTACGAAGAACTTATTGTGATGCTCAAAAAAGAACTTTTGGATGCACGACTAATTTGAATTTTTCGTTAACATTACATTGCTTGGCTACGGTGTGCGCTTTCCGAGTGCTACTCTAGTTTAATATATTTATTAAGTGTATTATATATAATACAAACAAAAATATACCAACAAACAAAACATATTCCTTTCTGTGTTTATGCTAGTCGAGTTTGAGTGTGGGCCTAGTGATATACTACAGAGATACCAACCTTTATTACACTGTAGAAGTTTCCTTCTAACTTTTGATACTTTTCCTGTCACTGCAGTAAGTTCCTTTTTATCTGTTTGTGTCCGAAGTCACCCCGTTTTACGGTACATGATATTAGTTACGCGCATGGATGATCCAAGGTGCTAATACATGTTCAACGCTAATACCTATGATGACCGTTTGCGCTAGTCGATAATAATACCAAATTGTACAAGAGCATCGAATATATTTGGAGAGTTCTCTCTGTTCTCGAACAAGCAATTTAAATGTACTTTTCAGAAAAAAATATTCTTTTTTTACAAAACTTCTATTCTACGTAGTTTTCTGTTAATACCCTTTCCCAAAGCTTTAATTAAGTTTGTGAGAGCAATCAATGGATGTATTGCAATCGACTTGGCGCGTGTGCTTGACGTTCCGCAGCCCCTCGCCTTATCGTTTATTGATACTTACGGAAGTGAAGCGGGAGTTTTTCCTCTCGTACTCCTATAACTGCATTAAAGGGGAGATCGTGGTGCTATCCAGTGGCCAGGGTTTCTGCGTGTCTAACGTGTTCGTATCCGTACCCACGAGCATGCGCCCTTTTCTGCGTGTTTAACGTGTTCGTATCCGTACCCACGAGCATGCGCCCTTTAACGTGTTCGTATCCGTACCCACGAGCATGCGCCCTTGCTCCGGCTTCACATGGTAGTCAAATGAACGAGTTCTCTCTGCTTATCAGAATGTTTCTTGAGCCCTCTTATTACAATTGTGCGTTACCAAGCAAAGTTCTTAAAACGTGAACCGCCATTCGAGTTGGATCAGCAAGTGTCACTGTTCTCAGTTTCGAATTTTTTTTTTAATTTGGAGCGAAGTATAGCTTCGAGAGCTTTGCGCTTCTGTACTGTTCAGACGGACACATGCAACAACGTATTCGGACACTGAACTGAGGAAAGTCGTTCATTTGGCTCTCGTGTGAACCTCGGCAAGGAGAAAACAAAGTTTTATAGTAACTTGCAGCTGGAAAAGTAAGCTCATACCAGAACTTTCTTAGTTTGAATGTATGATATTTGCGGGATTCCTGTTTGTATGATTGTGACTCTCTTACGTCAGGCTGTTTCATACGGTAGTCTTATGATGCCTATACTTACTCCTCGCGAGTCCTCAGCGTCTGGCAGTTTTGCGTACTTCTACCTACAGGTTTGCAAAATTTCAGGGTTCGCTTGAGCTCAGCTTCGCAAGTGCCATTAGTACAGTTTCGGATTTCGCTTCAAATTGGGAGTCAAGTAGGAACACGAAGCTTTTCATGTTCCGCTTTTCAGACTGGCTTAGCGACGCATTCGTACGGCGCGTACAATATTAAACATAGACACCAAAAGCCTTACGTGTGCACCAGCCTTAATAGTGATGGGTGAAATTGATATGTATTAACCCTATTGTAACCAGGCTGTGTTATTTTGCTGCGAGTGTTCCATGTCCTATGGCATTCGTACGGGAGGGCCTTTCTAGGGAGAGGTAGCACGGCCCAGTTGAGCCTAGACTACTATGGGTGAAATGTGCCCTATATCTAGTTCTTCCTGCAGATAAGGATATATGGTTGATGCTCTAGAGTTATGCGGCTAACATAGCCATTATATTATGAAGGTCGTGTCTGCTCAGTCAAAACTAAACTTTGCTATTTCAGCGTCCGATTGCGTTGCTGTGCCCAATTTGAACGCAAAATTCAGGTCTCTCCAAATCTGAAGAGACATCAGAATATTTGCTAGTTAGAATAGATGAACAAACGTACTTAACGGCAAACATCTTAGATACGTTTTTAAAAAAGTAGACAAACGGCTGAGTTTGCGGGAGCTCCACAAAACATTCGCATGATTAGCTGAGAGCATTCGTTCATTTGAATCTTATTGAAACCCAATTTGAATTAACCACAAACCTCCACGAATGAGAATATTCTAACACTTATTAGGTAACTACTATGATTGTAAAGTTGTAATTTCAGCTGTATTACCTACAGTGCCGTTTATTTATAGTATGTATGTCGCACTTTGCAGTTCTCTGGGACCAACACCGTCCCTGTGCTGTGGTGCAACTGGTGCGTTCGCAGTGGTGCTGCTGTAGCGGATACATAATGCAGTGGTGCTGTGCCATGACGCTGTCCGGCCCTCATGTTCTGCCGCTCGATGACACGATGTTCTCTCATGTACATTTCATTTCTGATCGCCACTGAAATTATATTACAGTTTCCGTTGTAGCCATAAGGCGTTTTGCTCTAGGACTACTTGAAATTTGTATGTCCCTAGAGACTAGAACCACATTGTGTTTGGGTAACATAGGCAAGTTTATTCGCTTTTTTTTACACGATTGCGGGGAGCCTTTTGCCACATTATAATTGTAGGTTGTGTTGTATGATACCGCCATGGATTTGCAACTTGCAAACTCAAATGATAAGCTTCAGTGTCTTTCTACGCATGAGCTTGTCCTATGATATCGGAGGCAATAGTATAAAGTTACTGAAGCCTCTCCTCGGGGAGAAGTAAATTAGTTATTATCATCATCTCTGTTGTGCTTGTTGATAATATGTGTCCAAATACTGCCGTAACGTACAAGTTCTCAGTATACTACTGAAATGAACATACAGTAAATCAGTATGAATATTTTTTGGCAGGCCAGTTTCTACGTTAGTTTACCTTTCTATTTGTTGCTTGCTGCGAATTTTTAAACATTAATTTTACACACTAATTGCATAAATTGTTCTCTGACAATATTGCAATAAATAAATAGAAATCTAGATGCAGTCTGACATAAAAAAAATACAGTGACGAGCGTACGCACGGCTGTTACGGGCCCGCCCTGTATAATACAAATATGAACAGTGATAATAAATGGTTCTTGGATTGTATACAGACGCATCACATAGGTACCTACTTGATACCGAGTTGGCAACATCCGACGTGGAGTTATTTATGAGAAAGACGTCAGTCTAATTTGATTTTTGATTAGTCAAGTCATTATTCAAATTATGCGTTAGCTCAATACCCTTCGATACTGATAATATATACACATACAGTATACTGTGTATTTGGATCAATAGCTACTCCTTAAGCTATGTACATATATACCCAACACAATGTTATACGAATAGTAGAAGTAATTTCAGTGCGGCTTTAATGCTGTACATTCTAAAGTCATCCAAACATTTCTGTAAAGATCCATTACATTTAGATCCTGATTCTAATAAAATGAAATCAATGCAGCTTCAAGTGGATACGTTTATAAATCATCGACATATTGCTGCCTGGACTCAACACACTTGCATACTGATAAGTTTGCTCATGCTGCCTCTGCCACAGGTGTTGCGCCTTTCAACCAACGCAGGTGTGCTGGTACAAGTGTTGCATTTGTACCAGCCATGTCTTACTTGTGACGTAAACGCTGAATCACCTTCTTTTGGTGTTGCAGAGGTGTTGATAGGAAGACGCTGTCCCGCAGATATCTATTTTTGTAGGACCAAATAAACCGTTGGTTCTCTTAAGCATAACTTTACTGGAAATGTCGTCTGTGATGAAAGACGCTTATTTTTTTTATATGATTAAATGAACACGACATTACTGTGACTGCGGAGCCGAAGGGTGCTACGATTCTAAAATATCACAGAGCTGTACACTGGAGAAACTGATCATCCCTGTACATAGCAGTAGTTGGCGGCATAACTGTAGTGTCCATGGAAGGAATAACCGAGCTTGTGTGATAGAAACTTAGCTTTGCTTCACGCCGAAAACGCCTGAGGGTAGCTAAGGCATGTATAGGTTACCTCAGCCATTAGCTAGGCCTTCGGGACGTCTCTCTTTCGTGCCCACATTGCTTCCTTCCCGATTTCATGCTCCTACTTGCACGTGCTTTATCTGCTCTTCCTCTTCTTTCCCGACTTGCTGTTCCCGTACGTGTTGATCCTGAGTGGTGGGAACACCTTCGTGCATGGGTTCCCCGTTTCTCTTGGCATACTTTATGTCCCTTGCTCTTTCCTCTGTGATATCGTTCTGCTCGGAAACAGAGGCTTAAGCTTTATAACCACATATAACTAACTAGTTAAGGCGTACAAACGCTGCTGCGTTTTTAAAATAATGTAGCTCGGTTCCATTTGTTTTTAATCACTGAGAGCAGCTGCATTAAAAAAAGTATTTCCACGCAGTAGAGTAGCCGAGCGTTCCTTCTCTTTGCTGTACAGGCAAAACGGCCCCATGCTGGTGATCCTTCGGCTTCCTCTATCTAGTTGCTAACTGCCGCCCTGTTCTTCTTATTAGCGCAAGCACGCAAGCGATTCCACACTTCTTTTGTATATTGGTATATATTTTGTTGTAACGAACTTCTAATGCCACCCCGTCGCTCCAGAACTACGCATGAAGCCTGCGGACACACCAGGCGCAGGTGTGGGCGGTGCCTGTGCATGTTCTCCCTTTCTTTGCCTGTTTCATATCGTCTCAGGTTGAGGATCTTTACGGAATTATAGCAAAGCTTATGGGGCGAGGCCCATTCTGGTGGACAATAAAGGTCTGAAGTTGCCTCTGATGAAGTTGGCGGAGGCCGAATTTGAAGTTAGGCGAGTGGAAGTTTGGTGGACGCAAGTTAGGGAAGAGTCGAGAGTTGTAGGGCAAGACAGAAGGGTCAGGCGTTTGGTCTGAAGGATGAGCCTTGGATCGCGGCACATTGTTCTTTGGGGCGCAAACTTGTCTGGTAACATGCTTGGGGGCATCGCAAGCTGCCTGCTTTTGCGTCTGGTCTCCTCATGCCGCAAAATTTAGCCCAGATCCTCTCGGAACTTTTAAAAGCTTCTTCCAAGCGCGTAAGTGATACCAGGCAGCTGGATATACTTCTAGACTAGGTACTTAGTTTACAATATCTGTTGTCAGTCAGGATGTTAGAGTGTTGGACTCCCAGGCGCGGAGAGAGGAAGTTCGAACTTGCTTGCTTGACAGATGAGTTCTGGGGGTGTTTGGCTTGTTGAGTCGACATGAAGCATTCAGGAGCAACTGCGGGGGACCGTTTTTTCCAACCCTGTAACTGATCTGAACCAGTAATGGGGATAATTGAATGGTCGCACAGAGCCCTGCGTCTCTGACGCCTTCGACTACAGTCGTACATACCTCTAGGGCCAGTGGGCATGTATCTCCGGCGCAAACCAGTACGTGAGGGTTTTCACGCTGAGGTATGCGGTCAGGGTGACTATTTTTCCTTTTCTGATGCCAAATTGTTACACATATTAGCAAATCTTCTGTATTTTTTTCATGTTCAATTGTTCATACAGAAAATTTCAGCTTTCCGTACAGCTTTCTTCTAACCCTTACATCGTGTTCATTTATTTTTTTTTTCATATGGCCGTTCCAAAATATTCCGCTATTGCTTAGGTAATTGACCTTAGAACAGAACTTCTCCATCTATTGTAATGGTATTTAGAGAGTTCAGATTCCCATTTTGACTGCTGTTAAATATGATTTTATGTCTTCTGACTGGGAAGGGCTTGGATTACTTAATTAGTTCTTTATTAGTGATGCAAGTCATTCAGAACATGGAATTGAACGCAGTTTTTTATTCCAAGTGTCAGTTTCTGGGATGCGCATATAGCTAAAGTGTGTGGATTAGATTAGCTATTAAATCTTGTATCGATTCAGTTGCTTTTACCTTCACGGTAATGCACGACCAGCTCTTTGGGAGCCCCACCAAACACTCGATAAAAAGGCTAAAAATGTCTTCAGGAGGCCACAACTTTGTACAAGAAAAGTCAATCAAAAAAACAAACTCTCTAAGAAATATAAAAACCACTTCTGGAAGCAGGAATTCAAACAACTGATATATTCTTCTGGGTAACTCTTCAGGAGTCCAAAAAACCGCTTCAAGAGACCAAGCGGCTTTTCAGCAGGCCAAACACATCCGTAGTAGTTCACACAGCAACTTTTAACACGCACAAAAAGTCTATAGTGTCCAAAAACCACTTCAGTTGACCAAACTGTTGTGCAAGAGGCCGTACTCCACTTCTTGGACCAAATATCCCTTGAATCCCTGCACCTCTTCAGGAAGTCGACAACCTTTTCCCCGCAGGAAGCTTAGTTCCTCTTCAAACGTCTCCTCAAGAAGCGGCGACCAACGCTTAGCGAGCAGCAGGTGGACCCTATATAAAGAGGGTCTCACCTGTCCTCGTCTGCAAGTAACTGAGATTGATGGCGTGCCGCAGAGAATGCTGGCGAAAGCTGGTGCAAATGTTTTCGTCGCCGAAGAATACCGGCGTGTTTTCCGTTCACGAGCAAATACTTTATGCTTTAATTCCTGCTGTTGTGATTCCAGCCTACCAGAAGAACTTTATTTTATTCTTGCGTTTTTTACATCTTCAAGCTGCCTTCCTGTCGCTTTCCTCATCGCCCTCTTTTCCTCTCCTGCCTCATTCTTTCTCCTTTCCTCTCATTTTCGTGTTCTCTCTCTTCTCCATATCTTTCCATTGCCTCCTTCGCTTTCTCATATCTTTCACACCCTTGCTTCTCCATTTCACCTCTTCCTTTCCCTTTCCTTCATCATCTCTAGCCCTTCGTACCCGTATTTCTTTCTTTCCCTGTTTCCCCCGCCTTCCCTATCCACGTCCAGCCCACACCCTTTCCCCGACACTCGCCATGTCGCTCCCACGCACCCACTCGTGATTGTGCCCATTGTGCCGCCCAGGCCCGACCCAAACTTCTCTCCGGCCGCCCGATTAGAGCAAAAACTCCGCTGTAAACGGACCCGTTTGAAGTGTGGCTGTGTGCCTCAGAAGTTGTTGTTGCTGGCCCTTCAATGGGACCATACTGTGCTGATTTCTTTTGTCAGTTCTACCCAACTGTTTTTTTTTTTTTGCGTGTTAGCAAGCTCTGCCAAACTTCTTTATTTGGCCGGTTGCACCCAACTCCTGTTTTATTATTTTTATCCCTTTCATTAGTTTGTGCCGGACTGCTGTTTCGTCAGCTGTACCTTTCTGTTCTTTTTAGTTTTCTCGAATTTTAACAGGTTTTGCCAACTAGTTTTTTGGTCACTTATCTCCAGCTGAGTTTTTCTTCGAATTTTCACCATATTTGCATACTGTATCCGCTGCGTTCATGCCAATTTTACCCAGTTACCTACTACTTTTGCCATGTACACCCTATTTCCGATTGCTTTGCACAAAGCGTTGCAGTCCTTACAAAAATTGCTCTTCTTTTCAATGCTAAATTTGATGTCCAACTTGCGATTATATTCACCTTGGGGTTTCATGACTTTAGCTAATTTCGAATAACTCTCCGCATGCTCATTGAACGATAACCTCCGGATTATGCGTTTTTGGGATTCGTCTCACCTTTGTTTAATCCTGATTCCAATTGCTTTTGGAAGCATTCCTTAATGCGTAAAGTGAAAAAAAAATAATATGCAGTCTTCGCTAAAACCCACAGCCTGCAGCATTGCCCAACCTCCGCGACAAGAGTGTGAGTGGCGCACATATCCTCGAACGGACATTGCTCGCGGAGTGCAGACACACGAGCAGAGCATTGGCGTCCATACGACACCGCTTTCGCTTCGTTCCAGGCGGCTGTAACAATTATACTATTAAATTACTCACCACTGAATTTCAGCTTCTGTAGTCTTTGCGCAATGAAGGTTCAACGAAGAATAATTTCTGTTTTTCACTTCTTAGTTGCTGGTAGGGTGGGAACACAAGAACAGGCATTAATTAATACATAAATGAATAGACATATTGGTCTTTTCTAATATTCTTATAGATTGCCTCCTTTAATTAATGAAAATATCACATTGGTCACTCTTCTATTTAATAATTTTTTTTCTTTCACTAACTGTACTAAATACATTACTATACATACGGTATTGGTTTTTCTTCTAGCGTTGTAATAGATTATCACCTTTTTTAATTAATTAGTAGACAAATATTCAAACATATTAGTCTTTCTTATCATATTTCGATAAATTACGTTTTTGGATTAGTTACTTAGTGAACGAATGCACATACTGTTTTTTATAGCGTTATGATAGAGAATTTTCTTGAAGTTTACTAATTCACCAGCAGTTGCGCTCGCTAACAAACAATTTTGTTAGCGGAAACTTGACAAAGCTTTCTAATACCCTGCTGTGAGCGCCCGTGTTGTATTATTCCTTGTGATTAGACACCTCATTCTCTATTCCTTTTGCTTCAATGGGCTTACGTGATTCATGCCTACTTTTGTAATTTTTAGCAGCGTTGCTCTGTAGTGAAACTTTTTGTCCCGCAAGTGACTGCATTATGGGTGGTTTGCTGTCCAGACTTATTATCCATTGTGTCAGTGTGAACTTATAATATGTTGAGCAAATTCCTTAAGTTTATATATTATTGAGCATATGAATCACTATAAGGGAAAGTTAGGTCGGTACAGCCGGGAGACTAATAGTATAATGTTATTCCGTACGTTAAGCATGTTTAGGAAACTTCTTGGACTTATGAGCTTTTAAAGAAACCAAACGTGTTGCGTAAAAACCGTGGAATTGTAATTTATAATATTAAGTAACCATTCAGTTTGTATAGTAGACTTATTTGTTACCCAAATTTTACATTTCAAGTACAGTTAGTAGGCAGGCAGGTCATTAAACATGTTAAACATGAGTAGTAGGGGTATTATATTAAGTGAGATACTGATTAAATCAGACGTGTAAAGTATATACGCAGATTTATATTTTAATAAATAAGTGAAACATGGGTAGTAGATTCCGTAGACTTACAGCATTAAGGAAGGAGTTTGTTCTACTGATATGAAAAGTTTGGAGCGGAATTGTAAGGAGATAGATAGTGGTGAGAAAAATGTTTATTTTTTTTACTTGCAGGATACATTTTTATGAGCAGAAATGTACGAGGCTGTTGTATTTACGTGCGTTTCATTTGTCCAGGTAGTTTTGAAATAAGGTGGCAAAGGAAGCTATCTGGGATTTGTATTGGCTTCCGAAAGTTGGTAAATAACTTTGACGTGTGCGGATTTAGCTTGGATAAATACGATATATTTTGTTGGGCGAGGCAGCGCATTCGTTGGCTACTGTAAGCCTTTGTGACCTGCATTATTCAACGCCCATGTCGCTAACTAATTTCTTCTTATTTCTGCTCGTGGTAATTTCATCTGCTATCTATCCTGATATTACCTGTTCTGTATCCTGACATTACCCGTTCTGTATCCTGATATTACCCGTTCTGTATCCTGATGTTACACTTCTGTATCCTGATGTTACCTGCTCTGTATCCTGAACTTACCTGCTCTGTATCCTGATGTTACCTGCTCTGTATCC